>JAVTVY010008802.1:0-46713 GCA_036873755.1 Hanleya hanleyi | reverse complement strand
CGCGTTCGCGTGAGACAACTGGCCTTGGGTGGCATGCTGTGTTTCGCCGCCATGTGTTTCATGGAAGCTGATCTCTAATTCATTGATGTGTCGCGCGTTCGCGTGAGACAACTGGCCTTGGGTGGCATGCTGTGTTTCGCCATTGTTCACTGGGGAGCTTGTCCATGGCGCTCAACATTTTGTATATATGTTTTTTGGTTCATTTTTTGATTGTGGTCTAGGTAGTTCAGTTGATGTGTAGCATGTTTGTGCCCTTGCATGCTCAAGTTTGTACCCTGGCATGCTCGTGTCCGTGCCCTTGCATGCTTATGTTGTGACGTTGCATGCTCATGTTGTAGCGTGGAATAATGTGATGGATTGATGTAACTCCTAGATGTTGTTTAGAATAAGTGTTGTTTCTTTTGTTGTAGACACACTTCTCAAGAGTATTTAGACGCACCATCACGAAATTCTAAAATCTTTGACTAAAATCATAGAATGGACCAGGGAAACGATAATGGGCAGGATAATGGGAGTACGGGGGTAGTAGTTAGGGAGATGGAGGGATGGGTAGTGGTAGATTTAGAGGATCAAGCGCAGGGTGGGGTAGAGGGTGCAGTAGGTTGGGCAGGGGTAACCGGGGGATTTAGATAGAGCTTTTGGGGGGTGGGCTAGTGTTACGGGGGCGGATTTGGATCAATTTTTCGGCGTAGAAGGTAGGGTTATGGGAGAGGGTGTTCCATTTCGGGATATGGAGGATTTGGTGCCCCCTCCAGTTCCCGAAGTGGAACAGCCCAGTAGGTCTGCGGAGGTGATTCCGGGGGATGGTGGCTGCAGCCGTCCACTGGAGCCAGAAGCTCCTGTAGTTGATCGGGTTCCTCTGGTGGGGTTGGGTGGGCCAGTTGGTGTGGTCCCTGTGGATGGTACCATTGGCGGCCATCCATTGGGGTCACAGCCGGTAGTGCCTGCTCCGGCTCCTCTGGAGGGACCCATTGAACCACCTGTGGTGGTCCCAGGGGAGGGTACCACTGGTGGCCGTCCCCTGGGACCCCAACTAGGACCTCTTCCCTGTGACGGTCGGTGGATTGCTCAAATCAACGCCGACTGTCGCAGGAAAGTTTGTCCTATTTGCCAGCTGCCTCTCGGCCAGAAGCTTCGGCGACATCTGGGCTGGATACACTTTCCAGCCTGGATGTCGCCGGAGAGATTTTGCTGGGAGTGTGGCTATCGCTCGTCCTCTCTGGGCTATAGTTTCCGACACGGAGCGGACGAGCATGAATCTATGGAGGAGTGGGCATTCACGGGTTCCTTCAGTTCCTGATGGAAATACTGCGGGTCAGCACGTACCAGGCCTTGCTGGATTACGTGGTGGCCAACAGGCTATTTCCACAGGAGCTGGAGGTTGACCCCACGGGGAACTGTATGGCCCTAATGGTGGCCTTCGATGCTTCCCGCGGGGTCATTACCCATTCCGTGAGTGTCTCCCCTCCGTCCTCGGTGGCCGCTCTGATCAGTTGGCAGGTGCTGGGACGCGTCCTGGCGTTCCTGTCGGCTGCTCAGAGGGAGCGGCTGGTCGATCCACGGCGGTTGACCGGTGCTCTGGGCGTATGCCCCACACCGAGGGCGGTGGATGCTCATGCCCACCTTGACCTACTCCTAAAGGACCTTGGGATCTTCACCAGTCTTCAGGAACTTCGGGAGTTGGTCGATGTGGAGTATGCTGAACGGCTGGAGATCACTTCGGTGATCTGTAACCTGGTCTTCCCGAACAGATCGGAGCTTGGTGCCCTCCGGCGTCTTCTGGAAGACCCGAGAATACAGACCACCTACGGGATCCACCCCCATCAGGCCAGTCTCCCGGTTTCGGGGTCATCCATGACAGCCTTAGTTGCCAAACTGGATGAGCCTCGATGCCGTGGCCTGGGGGAGGTGGGTCTCGACTGGCATGGACACGAGACGGACATAGAGCGCCGGCGGCAGGAGGATTTCCTGAAAAAAGTACTGCCGTTGGCCGTGGAGCGGAATCTCCCTGTAGTTATTCACTGCAGGGAGAAGAAGCCCGGTCAGTCTTCTGCCCATGCTAGACTGCTTGACCTCCTGGGGGCTACTTTGCCTCCGGGGTGGCCGATTCATGTTCACTCCTTCAGTGGGAACGTCGCCATCCTTCGAGCGTGGGTGAAGCGCTTCCCGAACGTCATGTTCGGGATGAGCGCTTTACCTCTTCGCGAGGGTGATGGCGACAATGATACTGTTCTCCGGGAGATGGGCATGGGTCGGCTACTCCTGGAGACGGATTCCCCGTATTTGAAGCCCCCCGGAGGCCGAAATCCCAACACACCATGGGGAGTGTGGCCTGTGGCCTGCTGGGTGTCCAGGATGGTCAATTTGCCCCCCTGGGTCATCCTGGATTTGACCCGCCGGAATGCCTGTCTGTTGTACAAATTACCTTTGTAGGCAGGTGTTCGGTGGGTCGCTTCTTGGGCCGGCTCCACCCCTATGGGTGTTGGAGGGATTGTACGGGAGACAGCAAAAAGAAAAGGGGGAGGGAAAGTGGGAGGAACATTTTGATGAATAAAATTTAGTAATAACCGGGGATACCATTGGGGACTTCCTTGGGCTAATTCTCTGCCCACAGGATATTATAGTTTTTCTGTAACCGACTCCCTGGTAAAATTAGTTGCGGGTTACCAGTATAGTTTTCAAGTTTTAGGCCACTGGTTTCCTGGTAAAACAGGCAGGGAGTCCCCGGAATAGTTTTTCAGGATAGCTTTCCGGGAGTAACCAAGTTGTGTCCTGTGTGGCGGGTTAGTCTTGCCTACCCTGTGACCTGGGCTTGACCCTGTGACCTGGGTCTGACCCTGTGACCTGGGTTTGACCCTGTGACCTGGGTTCAGGATGGTATCCCTGGGCGGGATGGGACCATTGGTGACCCATCCCGTTAATTTTGCGGGGTGGTGGTAGGTGCGGAACTTTAGTACTGGTACCGTTGTGGACAGTACAGTTCTGCGGGTGGGTGTTAGGAAACATAACGGGTGGGTTTTTTGGACTTTTTTAGGGGAGAAGGTTATAATTCTTACACCTTCTTTCCCCTTGGAGCGGTCAGTTTTTAGAGGGTATTTTAGGTGAAGTGCGAGGACTAGATGTCCTCGCACAACCCTATTTTATAGGGTATTTTAATTGAATAGGTTTTTATATCGTAGAGGGGCCCATGGTGCAGGATGCCCAGGGCGGGGTTGGGGGTGGTTTTCACTTAGGAAATTGGACCCTTCCCCAAAAAGAAAAGGGGGAAGGGTGTAGTAAACACTGCCCTTTAGCGTATAGGTAATCAAGGGTGGCCACCCTTAATAGGTTAGTCTAGCCTTGGCAGGGCCTCCAAATGTAGCTTAGCTACCGTTAGGAGTAGGTTAGCCTGGCTTAAGTAGGGTCTCCAAACGCTATCTACCTCCGGGAGTTATTGCCCCTGAGGGCGCTGCATGAAAACCAGCCAATCAGGGACGAGGAGAGATAAGTCCCCGGGAGATACGAGTTGGCAAGGGCACTCTTGCGGCAGATCTCAAGGTTGTAAGACGTAGCACCGGGAGCACCGAGGGATAATATTCAACAGGTAAGGCCCTGTTCCGTACCGGTATTGTACTATAGCGAGGAAATTACTTCAACATTTTGAAGTGGAGTGAGGAGGAGGAGGAGGAGGAGGAGGAGGAAGGAGGAAGGAGCAGGAGAAGGAAGGAGGAGGAGGAGGAGCAGGAGCAGGAGGAGGCGGAGGAGGTGGAGGAGGAGCAGGAGGAGGAGGAGGAGGAGTGAGGAGGAGGAGGAGGAGGGAGGAAGAGGAGGAGTGAGGAGGAGGAGGAGGAGGAATGAAGTTCAGTGAGTTGTCATATAAGGTCGGTTGTACACCATTAGCCTCAGTCTGTGGTTGATCGGGTACCATGTACGTTCTGTCAGAGAACCTTCTCTCGTCGCCACAATATGCTCAGACATATTCAATGCAAACACAACCAAGAGACACCACCGCGGGCCGCTACAGGTCCACCAAGTGCAGTAGAACATCCCTATACGATGACGGTGAGTGGCCCTACGGAGTGTGGAAAGACGTCCTGGGTGATGAAGTTCTTAGAGGACGGGCCCATCCGTTATACACGCGTTGTATGGTGTTATAGTCAGTGGCAGCCCGCCTACGAAACTACGCGATTACAGAATGTGAGTTTCGTCCCAGGAATTCCTCACGACATAGACGAACCGTATTACTTCGATTCTGAGCAGACCAACGTGGTAGTGATCGATGATTTGATGAGTGCGGCCAAGGACAATTCGAAAATTGCCGATCTATTCACCAAAGGGTCCCATCATCGCAATCTTGACCCAGAATCTCTTTCCTCAAGGGAAGGCGTCCAGAGATATTGCCTTGAACTGCCAATACTTTGTGTTGTTCTCCAATCCCATTGACAGAGCACAAATCCGCGTATTTGGTAGTCGAATTTATCCTCAGAACATCGACCATTTCATGCAGGCGTTTCAAGGAGCGACAAGTCGTCCGTACGGCTACCTATTCGTAGATTTAAAAGCCCATACCCCGGAAGATCGCCGGCTGACGACTCACCTGTTACCCGGAGAGGCATCACCACAGCCCCTACACCATACACCGAGTCCACATCTGGCAGAGCAGCAACCCGCCTCCGTACAGCAGGTCCCCTTCATACCATCAGTGCCGAAATATCACCCAACCGTGAAGGACCAACCCGAGGTTGAAGAACATAATGTGAACTCGAGGCTATGGAAGGATTTGTTCAAGGAAAGTATGGACGCCGAGATGTTGGAGGCCACAGGAAACAAGTTTCAACGCAAAGGGTATTCGAAAGAGGAAGTCACAATGTTAGCCCATACATTGGCACCCAGACTACGACGGGTTTTACGTCAGCAGTATGCCGACCTCCTGACCCATATGAAATTGCTGGACAAGGACCCGGTCCATATGGAAATCGAAAGAACAGCGTCGATGTTGAAAACCTCGGGCATGAACTGAAAAGCGGCGTATGTCACAGCAATAGCACAAAAGAAACATTTGTTCGAACGCATCATTAAGATCAAAAGCGTCTCACTATAAATAGACCACACGGCCCCCGTCACCTCACTTCACCATGAGCACTGCAGAGGCCAAGTTGTTTGAACCCGACAAAGAGGATATTCTAGCCGAAGCGTTACGTCAAGCCAATGTCGATGCTATTATTGATACAGCGCAAGGTGGGACCAACGACCAACGCATGCGTTCTCATCTTACCACGCTCATAAATGATATCCAATGGGTGACACGCGTATGTCTTCTGCTGCATAAGAAACAGATAGTACCCGAAGAGGATACCCGTGCCCAGAATCTGCTGACCCTGCATGAGGCATTTCAAACCTTTATGGAGACCCAGCTGGAGACGGGAAATTATCTTCTTCAACCTCCAACATCAACGTGTAGTTGACAATGCATAACGCGTTGAGATAGGTATGGAGACGGGCGTTGACGGGCGTCACTGCATTTTGATGTATTGGTGTCTACAAAAATGAGAGCTTCTGAGCTAATTCACCAGGGCGTTGAAGCGTCAAGCTAAGCGTTGACGGGCGTTATAAAAGCACGCGTATTCCCAAAACACGCACAGTCGACGTTCAACCGTCAACATGGCTTATACTTGCTCTGAGTGCGAACGCACGTTCACCAGACATTACGATATGATGCGACACCAGAAAAATATGCATGGGATTGAAGACACGGAGGACTCCGTTTAGGCGGATGCTGATACAGAAACCGAGATTGCTGACAGTCTATCTACTGACACAGAGAGCTCAGATAGTCAGCCTACATCACAGCAAAGTGAGACAGAACCTACCTTCTGGGATCGTATTGTGGATTAAGCTATTCGTAGTTATGCTGCGGTAATCGAAGACGAAGGACACGATAACTTACAACAGGCTTACACCGAAATGCGGCCCTGCATCAGGAAAACAACCATGGCCATCTATAAACGGTATAGCCTGCTGCCCCTTGAAAGCAGCATGGGCGACCACACGCACAGGTCCATCATGAAGACCAAGCGTCACTTAACCCAAGCGTGGGTTACCACCCACCGAGGCCCTGGAAAATGCGATCAGAATGCGCAAACAACTGTTTCAAGACATGTCGCCCGAACAATATCCAGGCCTGCCCGACGACGATTAGGTCACACCGAGCAAAGATGAAAGTTTCTGAAAGGACGACAGACAAGAACAGCCGAGAATACATCTAACGGGTCAGAACGAATATGACAGCGTCAAAGGACGACCTCTGGTCCGTCTTCTTGAATTGTAAACATACCCAACGCGGCTCCCCCAGCGTGGGTATGATGTGACATTGGGGAAAATAAACTATTTGAAAACTTGTTGTTGTTGTTTTTCTCTCATCTGTCATCCTTGTTCATTTGGAACAGGAATGGTCTGGACCCAAAAACATTACATGATTGCTCATGGGTTAGGTGTAAAGTCCGTGTTTCGCTTTTTTATATTTTCGGGTCAAATCCTAATTTTACATGCACCCACCCATGACTTGATCGCCCTGGGGGAGCGCTTCACATTGATACCTCACTCGACCCAATCAGACCACTAGTGGCACACCTCGGTCCAAAAACGTCTATGTCCATACCCTTTCTCTACTGCGCACTGCGCATTTCACCCATCCCGTCGGATGCTCCCTCACCTTTACAATGGTACTTCACTCGATCCAATCGGACCACTAGCGGCTCATCTGGACCCCAAACCGTCTATTTGCATAGTCTTTGTCTACTGCGCATGCACAGAATGTTGAAAACGGAATACACACCCCTTACTTCGGATGCGCCCTCGCGACTGCTTTACAATGATACCTCACTTGATGCAATCGGACCACTAGGGGCTCACCTGGACCCCAAAACGTCTATGTCCATAATACGGCCAGACTGCGCATGCGCACAATGACGTCAGTTTCACGTCACACCCCTTACCTCGGATGCGCCCTCACGACTGCTTTACAATGATACCTCAATTGATGCAATCGGACCACTAGGGGCTCACCTACACCCAAAACGTCTATTTGCATAGTCTTTGTCTACTGCGCATGCGCAGAATTTTGGTAACAAACAACACACTAGTCCAGGCGCATGCTCCCTCACGACTGCTTTACATTGATACCTCACTCGATACAATCGGCCCACTAGGGGCCCGCCTCGACCCCAAAACGTCTATTTCCATAATACGGCCTGTCTGCGCATGCGCAGAATATTGAAAACAAACAACACACTAGTCCAGTCGGATGCTCCTCCACGAGGGATTTAAAATAACACCTCTGTCATCCCATAATCCCATCCCATAATCGAAAAATCAGGCATAATAATTTGCAGTTTGAGTGTACAGAATTGACTACAGATACATTTTTTTATAACATATGTTGATAATTAGAACAAATAATCTCCATTATATGACGAATCAAATAAATTGTACGTGCTTTCGTTCAAATTTTTCACACAAACCACTTTGAAGAATACCGCCGCATTATCTGCAGCTGTCGTTACCTTATTGCTAGGAAACCGATGGTGCCTAAGGAGAGACAACTCTTCCAAATTGACGTCCTCGCTCATGTTTGCTCCGCGAGCCACCTTAACACAGAATCGACATTTCCGGTATATGCGATGGCTTGCATCCAAACTAGACGACCTGAGATGTTAGTAAAATCGGCTTCCTCAATCGTAAATATTTGCGTTAAGCCTTTGTACCCTCAAAGCTTGGTGAAGCTTGGACTGATGCTTGTATTGTATCCTTATCTCTCATTATCAAGCTCAATATAGCTTGTGTATACGTGAGAGAGTGTATAATTGCTTTCAGTGGTAATGCAATTGCTGCAAATATTGAAGTAGGAGCAAACCGAGCACTGCCTCCAGTACATTCCCCGTTATATTATGTTTACTTGCGAAATTGTCCAGCGTACGATCCGACAATTACCGTGGAAGAACAAATGTGAGTATAATTATCCCTTCAAAGTAATAACCAACTTCTAGCGTTTTGCACACAATGGAATAGGTTACTGTTAGCTGTGTTTAATTCAATCGGCCGATAACAAAGTCAGTTACTTGCCACGCCTCAACCATTATAATATCGTTTCTCGTGAATCGCATCAAACGCATCCTATACTTTAAATCACAGGATCAAAGTGGAGAGATGAGAAAAAAGGGGCTCACCACTCGCCGTTAATGTAAAATACATGTGGGCTTTGAAGGTTACAGACAACAAAATTATGAGTCACGAACTTATATGACCTTACGCCTAACATTACTGGCATATCTACATCGGTGGTATTTCCCTGTTCCCCAAATCTCTCGATGATGGACGCAAACATCCATTAGTGCTGCCGGTTGCTGAATTACAGAGTTAAAGCTCGTGTTAGATTAATGGTCGGTAGTAATTTTTCGAGGAGGAGCTACTCTAATAGTGTTCAATAGGTTTCCCGGTCTATTTATAACCGTGTTAAGGGGGTTCTATGCTGATGGTATCGAGGAACAACTTGAGACAGGAGACAAATACTCAGATGTTTTAACCGCACAGTTTTATAACAATGAAATATGAAAGTACTCAAAGTACTGATGTCTGGACCGCCAATAATGGATTTAAAGTTTCAAAACATTTCAGCTGGCATGTTTCAGCCGACAGCAGATGTATGGATAAATGTGGAGATTTTCTCCAAGTTGTGGACGAGTCTGTTTGAGGAATAACAACTGGAATACAGAGTTTAGTCCTCAAGGAAGTGAATTTGTGAAGGCGGCTTATTTCGAAATATGCCAGGTCTTCATGGTAGCAAGAAACTGTCTGCAGTAATATGCTCTACCAGTTTTTGCGAGCAGATTTTCATAATTCATGCAATTCTATTGTGACAAAATGATACGAGAGCTGCACGAGTTTGTGTTTGCTCCCTTCCCTCAACGCTATGCCGACGACAAATACATTTCCCTGTTGGTAACTCGAACATCTCCATCGCGCACTTATTATTACCTTTGCGCCCTATTGGACATTCATTAACTTGAGAAAATGGGCTGCGATGAATAAAAATACCATAATCAATGTTGTGATCATCATCCCCTGTATACACGGGGTCTATTATGACCCTCGAATTCAGGTCATTTTGAGACTCCATAGGCATAATTTTAACGTCTGTAATTAATATATGACCAACGAAGGGCCATTTAGTCTGCCATTTCGGTATTTTTATTCATTGCGGGCCATTTTCTCAAGTTAATGAAAGTCCAATAGATGTTCGAATTAACATTGCAGGGAAATGTATTTGTCGTCGGCATAGCGTTGAGAGAAGGGAGACGCTATGAATCTTAGCTAAGTCCCCAAGATTACTTATATATGTCTGCATGGTGTTTATAGTAAATTTGTTTGTTGACAATGATAGCGGTGGAGAAACAATTTGCGAAAATTCCTATTGTTGTTGCTGCACGATCATTGCGTATATAATTTAGATTGAAAAAGTTTGAACAACACCAACAACAAATCTTTTTGAAAGCGGTACCTGACAAATTCTGTTGTTTCCGCTTTCGAAAAGTTTCGTTGTTGTTGGTGTTCAAACTTTTTGAAACTAAATTATATTCGGTGAACAGAGTCCCCCAGAATACATAAATTGCACTGGACAGGATCCGGTCAAGTTCACAAGACGAGAAAAATGTAAATACTATTGTTGTTGCTTCGACACATATCTCCTCTGAAAATATATGCCATGCAGTATGCGTACACATTAAAATAGTAACGAACGCCGAGTTCACAGGAAAGAACACGACTACGAGTGTTGAAAACTGGGGTCTTCATAATCCCAGAACCGGAACCTGTTCAGCGAGAGCAGAACAAGATTTGCAACGTCTGCTCGGCGAATACAGAATGATCGTGCAGCAACAACAGGGATTTTCGCACAAATTGTCTCTCCAACGCTATCGTTGTCAACAAACAAATTACGAACTAAAAACACCAGGCCTTACAGTAAACTTAAGCAAGCGCAAAACCGCAGAGACGGAAAACACTGAGAACCGGGTTTGAGCCGATTGCGCGGAAACAGACAATGCAAAGAACAATAATAGTCCACGGATACAAGCAATGCCTGGGCGAAGAAATGAATATGAAATACACTCAAATTCAGATTTCCTTTTATTTCTAGTTAACATGAAACGATTACGACTGTTTTTTCTTCGTTTTCTGGTTTTTCTTCATTTCCCTGATATGTGACACACACAAAGTGAAAATCACTGGCGGATTGCTACATAGTGCACGTACACATTTACATATATTTCGTAAGTGGCAGCATAGTCTGGTCGACACCGCTACGCGGTGGCGATCCAGACAATAACGAGAGAATCTAGAAATAACACAGGTTCAAATAAGATTTTAGGGTTCAGTCAAGTCACTGTGCACTGAATATGTAACCTTAGAACAATATTAACACGGAGAACATTCTTTGCTTATATTTTTACCACACCGATTATAATTAACCACAGAAAAGGGGAGCCTTCATCCTCTAGATTTTCGGCAATAGAGATGTTGACATGTTAACCCCACCAGACCTGAGGGGAGCATTATGGCCCATACTTTCTACTCTATCTTCGGAACTACAAAACCTTGGGACACCCCGAGATTGTGTAGTTTATTATATTTAGAGCCTTTTGCATAACCCGCAAGTTGAGGATCATGGGTAAATTCAAAATGGCGACCATGTGGGGTACCAAAAAAGTTATGTTTTCGTCATTTTTCTTCAAAATTCCATTTTATTTTACATCAGATTATTAATTATTAATTTATCATGCAGTTTCTTAAGAAAACACATAAATAAAAAATTCGATAAATCTGACCGAAAAATCTTTCAAAATGCCTTTTTTGAAAATGACGTCATGCGACGTCATCCTGCCGGCTATTTTTGAATTTGTACATTTTTAGTAGAGCTTGACCCAAGGGTATAAGAAAGTTTAATGCGGGAAAGAGGTCAAAATGCCCCAAAAGACAGGTCCCAAATCGTGCAGGCCAGATAGGGTAAAAATATAGGAGAAAACTTATTATCCATATGTAGGTAAACCCGAATATAAAGTGTTTTTTTAATTTTTTCTGTCAGATAGCTCATCAATGAGGTTTTATAGGAACAGTGATCATCACGGGATATCTTCCCCATTTTGATGCACATGATAAGTCCAACATGTCCATTGGCTTGTGGAAGAAATTGGAAGATCATCCAACCAATTAGTGAGTGTCTGTAAATGCTTATTGGTGTGAATGCTCATTGGTCCATATAATACCGGTTTTGTGGGATATATTGGGTGTCTTCCGCTAAAAGAAAAACACCTTAATACACTGTAAATTCAGGTGTTAACTTATTGATCGACTAAATTGTAGCACTTTAACACGCGTAGTCAAAATTTGAACAATAGCATTCTAAACTCATTTAGCATTTAACACGCGTGTTGAAGTTGTGCAATAATGCGCTATGCATTTGAATACATGCGTTAATGGTTAACGTTAATAAGTTAATAATTTGAACACAGTGTTCAGTAAGTGTTACAATTTAGGCGTCCAATAAGTTAACACCACAGTTTACAGTGTAGCTATCCCTACATTTGCTGAATTGACGGACGTTCGTCCGTAATGGCATGTCAAAGTCTGATTGACTTTGACGATTGAGAGGCATCAAATGTCCAGTACATAGCGATGCTTGTGACATAGCTAACTAGCTCGATGGCTCATTTTTGGAATATCCGGTCGCTCGCTGTGCTGTATTTCAATTATGTATATATTGGCTCAGCTCCTATCGACTTTTTCTGTCATGAAACTAGGCTTTCCAAATTAATACTGCCGATGTTCCAGAGGTGTACTGAAGATGACTGGCTTTGACCTATTTTATGCAGGTTGGATTCTATTTTGTACGCGATTTCATGAAGGATCATATCTACATTGTCCCAATTTATACTAAATATGGCTCGACCTGAACTCAATTGAATATCACTGACCATGACCTATTTTCTAGAGGTTAAATTCTGTATGTTCAGTCTAAGATCTCGGAATTCATGTTCCATATGTAATTAAGTGATAGACAATAAGACTTAAAGATGCTGACCTTGATCTACATTTCCAATATCAAATTACTGGATTTGATTATGAGCTATATAGAAGAGTATAGAAAAAATACAAAACTCCTTCTGGAATGAGCTACATTATTCTATTACGACTGCAGTTTCGAACTATATGTTCTCATCAAGGAATATAGTTTTACACAGATTTACATGTATGGACGTTGTTAGCAACACGGCACAAGTTCTAACAAGATATTATAGTACAATGAGATTAAAAACTACACAGCGCGACATGATCATGGAAAATGATAGTTAATATTGTGTATACAAAGAGAGATTATAAAAAAATACAATAGATATTGAACACCTATTTCGTTTGTCAGACTGTTAAAATGACAGATAGCCGTTTGTCCTTGGGGAGTATTTTTTGAAGTGCCCAAACTGATGTACTGACAAAACAAAGGAATGCCAGAAAATAGAGATTAATAAGAAAATAAACCTGTCTTAATTCATGGCCTGTGGCTACCATTCAAGCATGGGCGAAAAGTTTCAATAAACATGGTTTCTTTGACATTCAATAAAGCTTGGTTTCCATTTTGGGCTTTGTAGAACGGAAAAACTTCAAGATCAGCGTATATTCCCTTATATGCCGACTAACCGGAAGAAAACAGTGATTTTCATGATTAATTTGTTGTCTGTGTACGGCTAGTCTTGATCTCAAGTCCGTTGTCTGACCTATATATTGTTCCCCATAGTCCTGGCAAACAAGGCAATGGACAACAAACTTAGAACCACATGACATGTTCACATCAAAAGTATATTCCTTTTTGGCCTAGCGAAATGCTAGGCCCTTCCAAAATATGAATACATGCACCACACTGTGCCTTGTTACATTTTGGCACTACAGCTTCTAATTGTGTATCAGCAAAACGAGCCTTTGTTAATATTTTCTTCAGGTTAGGAGCTTGCCTTTTACTGTTGATGCATATTGAGTTTGAAGCAATATCTTTCATTCTTGGGCTATGATCTAAAATGGATAGCGTGTTCTTTAGAATAGGAAAGATATTAATATTGTTCGGGTTATGTGTAGTTACAAATCGTATAACATTATCATTAACCGTTTTGCTAGAGGGCCGACGAAGTTTCTTCACAGACTGACTCAAAGCCCGCCTGAGGATTACTGTTATGGCCCTAGCTGGGAGTGTGTCTGTCCGTCTGTCCGAGCCGTATCTCAATAACTATTGGAAGGAAGTTCATGAAACTTACAGGTCCTTTTATTTTTTAGTTGTGCCTTTGAGACTTTCAGTTCTAATCTGTCATTTACTAATTTTTACATTTTTTTTCTTCTCATTTTTCTACCATTTTCCAGTCTTCTAAAGTGTGCATAAATTTTCCAGTCTTCTTCAAGTGTGTATAAATTAGGCCTACTTTTATACTCCATAGTAAATTTGTATGTCAGCCATTGGTTCAGTGTAGTGCATGACTGGTCATTGGTTTGGTTTAGAAGTCCTTTGCATATTCAGTAGTATGGTATGTGTGACCACAACTTAGAGTAGGTCCTGCAGTTGCTTCTTTGGATGAACTTTTACAGTGAAAGTCAGTACCCACATTTTAAAACCACTAACATAGTATCAAGTCAGTGATATCTGATTTTTTTTGCATTTGGTTAGAAAGAGATTCACCAAACGCTGGCGATGAAGGGATAGCTAAGGGCTTTGGCTTAATTATCATATCGTAGAACTCAATCAGCCATGCAATCAGTCATGGCCATGTGTTGCAAACTGACAAAAAGGGACCTGTTGGTCTTGGTGCCTCTTGTTACGCTTTTCAATAAAGGCCAATGCTGGCTTTGAAATAGCTGCCCTATCGATACCCCAAAATTATTGTAATCGCTTTAATTTGATTATGTAACATAAATTCATCGTCTTTGTACAGAAATATATTTATCAGCAGTCGCACTGATACATCCGGCATCACGGCACACGATGACGACGTGCACTTCAAAATTTGACCCGAACATGAATTATCCGGGTACCAGATTTGATCACCTATGCTAAATTCCATGGGAAGGGGGGGAGGGGGTGGGAGGTGGGAAGCCATCAATTCATACGAAGGTCAAGTAATTCAACAACAGTTTCTGATGAACAACAGGTTGAAAATATGACCTTTGATTATAGTGCAAGTGCACGTGCCTTTGCTTTTGGACCGTACATTCGGTGACGTTCATCTTGACCGCACTGACCGCACCGCATTTTCTTCTTAATATTCAGTATCATACAGGTTAGATATAATAAAATACATTGTCTATGCGAAACACCGTTTGTGCTGTATTTCACGGATTTCGTTTCACGGGATATTTCCTCAGGTTTATGAATGGCACAATGGCAAACAAACTATCAAAACACGAGTGATTTGACAAACTATCACGTGCTCATAACGGACATATGTATATTCATGAGCGGCCACGGCACCTCAAAAGCAAAAAACAGCGAAGACAGTGTAAAGAAAGTATATCTGCTTCGGGTTACTCATCTACACAACGTCAAGGTTTCTTTTCCTCGGAATTGATTCGCCTAAAATGGAAGTTGGATTCGCGCAAGCAAAACTTAGCTTAGTCAGTGTGTTGTTCGTTCAGTGAGGTTTATTCGATATTTCACGGAAATTCAAGTCAAATAGCTGACCTGTAATCAGAAAACTCCGAGATATCCTTTCGTTTTGCTGCAAAATGGACAGTAGCGGGCTTCACATGTTTTGATGGCGTAATGCGCAAACTAAACCTCGGAAACCTTTGCTCGTTTATTTTTTGGAAGCCTTGAATGCTGTCTGTAATGGTTCCTGACTGGCGTCATGTACGTTAAACCCAACGGGCGAAAACAGTCTATATGACCTGTCATGAACAACAACAACAATGCGGTCGACCACTTTATGTGGAACAAAAATATCAGGAATTTCCTCATTTTTTAATGTTGTTGCGTATCTGTTATAAATCCATGGCAAACTATTAGGCCTATTTTTTATAAGGCTCATCAATAATAATTGTTTGTTTTACGTTAACATCAACATCATGATGTCTTGCCGGCATCATTGAAAACTGTTGACCGCTTCTCTCTTGCAGGAAACAAGCCTATGTTCATGTATACTAAGATTGTCTTTTTGAATTTGGTGTTAATACTGTTATATGGAATATGGAATAGGTCTTGGGATTATGGACGCGGATATTCTCTAATGGACGACGGCTGAATTATGAATGACGGATCTGACGCTTGTAATTAAAGAATATGTAGACAGATCATATGGCTCAATCCTCACAGTTACGAATAAACTTCTAGAAAGTGATATCTCAAAGAGAAAGCGTGCCTTATCAAAAACGTGGAGCCAAAAGCTGAACCATTGGACTTTCTTTAATGCACTCAGGACACAAGTGACTGTGGATAAGTACAAAGAATTCCTTCGCAGAGAAGTACCTTATGCCCCAAAGAAAAAAATCTACGATCATCTGGAATTACTCCTAGATAATTTAAACCATGTACCCCTAGCTTCAACAACACAGATGTCATGTTTCTACTCGTAAGAAAACTGCCATTCAAAATCTGTTATCAAACCCAGATACCATTATAAAAGAAGCAGTCAAGGGTATTATGGATAGAGTTTATTACAAACAAAAGCTTCTTGAGATACTCAATGGCTCTAATACATACAAGGAGATGGAAAATAATCCAGACAACAAAATTCTAACAGAACTTCGAAAGCTGGTAAGAAAACATGAAAAACTTTTGACAAAAAAGAAAAAAAATATTTAACACAATTTGATTCCAACACAAGTCAATTTTATGGTCTTCCAAAAATCCACAATTCTGAGGAAATCAAAACTGCCATTCAAAATCAAAATTCTGAATATATTGTAAACCAAAGTGATCCTCGTGACCTCAAATCTCGTTCTATTGTGGCAGGACCATAGTGTCCTACCCAAAGACTTAGTCATCTAACCAATATCCTACTTAGGCCCTACATCACACACATTAACAGTTTTGTTAGAGGCAGTGTGGATTTTCTGGATCATTTACCCACTGAAGTAGATTCTGAAACAAACTTAGTAACGTTTGATGTAATCAGCTTGTACAGTAGTATACCACATAGTCTAGGTTTAGATCGGAGTACAGTCATGTCCCCCCCTGTCATGTTCCCCCTCTGTCCCATTCCCCCCTGTCATGTCCCCCCGGACATATTCCCCCCTCCCTGTCATATCCCCCTTATATTTACTTGTCCATATAGCTGTTGTGGGTTAAATATTTAGGTAATTTTTTCTTCCAGTAAAATAATGCCAATTTTTATTTCTCATAAACTGTTACAGGAAAAGACAAATGTTGTTTTTTTAATGTAATTCCATCAATAAATTATTTTCTTCACAGATTTATCTTTAAGTAGTAGTCAACTCTTACTGAGGGGGGAATTCTTTTCACACCTACTGCCAATTGTTAGCAGGTTAACTACCCCCTCCCCAACCTGAGATGCAGTTTTGAAACCCTTGCATTTTGACTTACCTGAGGATTAAGGGATTACCTTCTCACACAGAAGATGGTTTAATCTCAAAATTCTAATCATAAACTCACCCGTACCAGTTAATCTCCAATCAATAGGAGGCTAATAAATATATAATAATTTAAGAAGCTTAATCTATCAACCTATCAATTATAATTGTGCCATTCAAATAATTCTGTTACTTTTATTGGTTGGTAAAATTTGTGCCTATCTAAGACTACTTAAAGATATATCTGTGAAGAAAATAATTTATTGATGGAATTACATTAAAAAAACAACATTTGTCTTTTCCTGTAACAGTTTATGATAAATAAAAATTGGCATTATTTTACTGGAAGAAAAAATTACCTAAATATTTAACCCACAACAGCTATATGGACAAGTAAATATAAGGGGGGGAATATGACAGGGGGGAATATGTCCAGGGGGGAACATGACAGGGGGGGGGGAAATGACAGGGGGGAATGGGACAGGGGGGAACATGACAGGAGGGGAAAATGACCTACATTCAGGTTTAGAAGCCATTCAGTATTGGGTAGAACGCTTTCCGGTAACCCTTCACTGTCGTTTCAATAATGACTTTATCTTCGATAGCGTTAAATTCATCTTAAACAGCAACTCGTTTTGTTTTAATGATAAATATTACCTACAAACATTAGGAACAGCCATGGGTACAAAAATGGCCCCCGTACACGCGAATGGGTTACTTAGAATCAAACTGTATGATACTGTTTGTTCCACGTTCGGCAAAGAATACGGTCATGTATTTAGAAAGGGCTGCCGTAGGCACCTTGACAGTTGTTTCTTATTTTGGCCTTTATCAAACGGCCCGATTGAGTCACTACATAACACCTTAAAGTCTCTGAAAAAAAACGATATTTCATTTACATGTGAGGTCAGTAATCAGAGCATTCCGTTCCTCGACATCCTTATCCTGAAGACTGGTTTAAGTATCACCACGGACATATATAGGAAAGCAGTCGATACTCAGCTATACCCACATTTCAGTTCCAATCACCCTAGACACACCAGGGAAAATATACCGAACCAAATATACCATACACTGTGGCTCGCCGCATCTGCACAATTGTAACTGACGCCCTCACTCGAAAACTGAACTGAAAGCCTCGTTAATGTCAAGGGGATATCCAGAAGGACTTATAGAAAACAGGATAAGGCGGGCTTTGAGTCAGTGGGCTTTGAGTCGATTCGAAAAATCCTGAAGACGCCCATGGTTCTCCCAGTTTTTTTCTGGACGGCTTTGTGCGTACAAAGGGGTTCCAAGACAAAGGAATAATCCACGCGATTACAGTGAACTCATATTTATCAGTATAACTTAACCAAAAACCAGAAAGAGACTTACGAACTTGTACATAGCGATTCTTATTTACTTCTATTTATATCTCCTACTAATCTCTCATTGTTATTTATTATTTATTTATTCATTTGTTTATTTATATATTTAGCGCTGGAAAAGATATTCAATAAACAAAGAAATGTACCGCGAAATTCAAATAAAACATTGAGTTGATGGGCCGCGAAATCCGAATGGGAAGCGGCCCTCTAGCAAAATGTTTAATGATAATGTTATACCATTTGTAACTACACATAACCCGAACAATATTAATATCTTTCCCATTCTTAAGAACACGCTATCCATTTTAGAGCATGGCCCAAGAATGAAAGATATTGTTTCAAACTCAACATTCATCAACAGCAAAAGGCAAGCTCCTAACCTGAAGAAAATATTAACAAAGGGCTCGTTTTTCTGATACACAATTAGGAGCTGTAGTGTTAAAATGTAACAGTGTGACGCATTGTATTCATATTTTGGAAGAGCCTAGCATTTCGCTAGGCCAAAATGGATACACTTTTGATGTAAAGTTCAACATGTCATGTGGAGAGCTTAAGTTTGTCGTCTGCCTTGTTTGCCAGGGCTATGGGAAGCAATATATAGTTAAGACAACGGACTTGAGATCAAGACTAATGGTACACAGACAACAAATTAATCATGAAAATCACTGTTTTCTACCGGTTAGTCGGCACATAAGAGAATGTGCGCAGACACCTTCCTTCAAAGATTTTCTGTTCTACAAAGTCTAAAATGGAAACCAAGCTTTACTGGATGTCAAAGAAACCATGTTTATTGAAAATTTTCATCCATGCTTGAATGGTAGCCACAGGTCATGAATTAAGACAGGTTTATTTTCTTATTAATCTCTATTTTCTGTCATTCCTTTGTTTTGTCAGAATGCCTGTTAAAAGCTGTCAGTACGTCAGTTTGGGGACGTCACAACATACCCCCCAAGGTCTAACGGCTACCCGCATTTTAATAGTCAGACAAACAAGATAGGTGTTCAATATGTATTGTATTTTTTATAATCTCTCTTTGTATACACAACATTGTGTATCATTTGCCATGTTCGCGCTTTGTAGTTTTTAATCTCATTGTACTATAATATCTTGTTAGAACTTGTGCCTTGTTGCTACCAAGAGCCATACATGTAAATCTATATAAAACTGATATGTCAACTGTGTATGAAATATGCAGGAAAAACAATAGCCAAGGGCGAAAACCACCCATGCCACAACATTTTTGGCCCAAAAACCGAATACGAATACCTAAAAACGAAATGGGGAAAAGACTCCGCACCACTCGGTTACACGATAGAACGATTATTCCAAGAACACGACATTCCTATCTCTTGTATCTCTGACACTGACAAGGTCAATAGACCACCATGGCAACTAATCACACCTCACGTGGACACGAATATACATAGCTACATCACCAAACAGGACAACCCAGAGCATATAAGGGTCACTGCCCTCGAATATATTGACACACATTGGAAAAATCGCTTGAAAATATATACAGACGGCTCCAAAAGCACAAGTCAAAATACAGGTTCTGCATTCGTTATACCAGAACTCGACATTCACCAAGGTTTCAAACTATCAGACAATATGTCTGTATACATCGCTGAATTAGTCACCATAATCAAGGCCCTCGAATGGGTTCTTCAGAACCGACGGGTTCCCACCGTTATTCTTAGCGATTCCTTAAGCGGACTGGTATCTATAGCGAACTCCAAATCCGACAGCAGACCTGACCTCATACACGAAATAGCAATTTTATGTACACAAATACGAGACAATGACATTGCCGCCATTTTAGCTTGGATTCCCGCTCACGTGGACGTTAGGGGAAACGAAGCCGCCGATAGGACAGCCAAAGACAGCCTCACCAAAACTGCACCTGACGTGCATATAGGACTAGGAACCAAAGAACTGAATTCTATCATTAAAACCAGAATAGATAGTAAATGGGAAAAGGAATGGAACGAAGAAAGGGGAAAAGACGGAGTTGTGGATTCCAGCTAGACAGTAAACGTGACGACCGCATCATCACAAGATTAAGACTAAAATCACACCTCTCTAAGCTAATAAAAAACACATCACCACTATGCACCTCATGCAACAACGAAGAAGAAACGATAGAACATTTTATACTCAAATGCCCAAAACATGACACCTATCGCCGCACACTGGAAAACGAGCTAAAAAACTTAAATGTCCCTCTGTCGTTGGCTTCCATATTAAATCCTAAACCTCCTCTTATAAACAAGGTATACTCCACCTTACTAGCTTACATCAAATCGACTGACTATTACTCTACCATTTAATATTATATGGTTACACCAAGAAACCAAAGACCAAATTTAAATAAATGTAGCACGCTTAGAGTCAAAACTATATTACAGGGGCGGAAATAAGGGTCAGTGATCAGAAATGACTGATCAAATTTGGACACTAACCAATCAAAATGCCATAGCAAAAACATAGACAAATCCATTGATCAATTAAAAGCTCCTAATAATGAGCACCGATCAATTGTGTTCCCTCATTTCCTACCCTCTTTAACGAATGTTAACCGTCCGGTTTTCTAGCAGGGGCAGACGACTGGAGGTTATATCAAACATTCACAATCGGCTTTAATTATAATAATATTTTTATTTATAATAATTAGTTACTTATTAACTGATTTATTTATGTACCTAATTAATTATTGCTATTGACCATGTGTGACTTAGATCACGATAGTGCCTGTCGGTGGCAAAAAATAACACCAGAAAGCAAGAAACTACAAACTCTTCTATTCTTTGTAATACAGGTACAGCACACTGAAGAGCACAGACGAGTAAGACCAGCCATGAAACAGAACACCGATGACGACCAAAATTATTAAACAGCACCGTGAGTGACAACACCCCAGAAACCACCCTGACCTAGCCATTTCAGTGGAATCTCAAAACCCACACCGTGACCACGGACAATCAACGGAAACATGAACAGCTTCTACATCCAAACCAAATCGAACAATGCCTACAACAACCACGGACAATTGAAACCATACTCACTGAAGACAACACAGATCAGATGTGCCACACCTGAGATGCCACCGATGTAACGATTGTCTAATGCAAATATGATGTAGACCTGCCATCCTGTACCCCAATACCCATTCCAAGCAATTGTTACAGGCACAGATTTCTGGAAGAACCCGCCTATGGTTCTCCCAGTTTTTTCTGGACGGCTTTGTGTGTACAGAGGGGTACAAAGACAAAGGAATCACCCACGCGACTACAATATACAATGAACACATACTTACCAATATAACCAAATCAAAAACCAACCGATGAACCTGTACATAGACAATTCTTCTATTCTATTTATATCTCCATCCGCACATTTATTATTATTTATTTATTTATTAATTTATATATTTATTTAATTATTTATTTCTTTATTTGATAATACAGCGCTTGTAAACATCTTTAACAAACTAAGAAATGTAACGTGTAATTAAAATAGAACATTGAGTTGATGGGCTGCGAAATCCGTACGGGAAGCGGCCCTTAAACTGCAATTTCAATCAATGTATGTTCTGATCAAGCGATCAGAGTGAACAGACGTGTTTTTGTTCTGCCAAACCAGCCTAGCTTTCCAAGCCTTTGTGTTCCGCTGCGATCTTTGTTCCCCCCGGCGTTACAGGATTACCTAAACTACAACAACAGCGGGAGAAACCAGCCAGCCAGAGCTAAGTTTTGAATTGAATCTTTGCACCTAGACTAATATTTTCTATCACTAAAGTCACTCCTTACCAAATAACAACTAGTCCTGATCTAAACAAAAACAAATCAAACAATGGAAGCCTCCCAATCCACCGTAAAAACACCTAAAAGGAAGCTCTCCGAAATCAACACTGATCAAACTCCACCTCACAAAAAACACGCACCCTGTCCCAAATTCCCAAGGAGTCTAGCAAATTTTATCGCCATCATCCATAGTTTAACTCGACTGAGAGCATGTAAATTCCCAAAGGCCAAGGTAGGAAACGATCTCAAAAATGTGCTGGTGACGTACACCAAGTCTTTGAACTCCCGGGTGGTGATCTGAAAGTCCACTGCAAATCACAAACTCAGTTCGACAAATTACTACGTTTAGACCTACTAGCAGATAAACCTGTCTCGGTGAAACAATTCAAACAGCGTAGAGAGCAATGCAAAGGAGTAATTTATGCAATTGACCTGAACATCAAGCTAGAGGATATCAAGCAAAAACTTTCGGATCAAAATGTCATATACGCTAAAAGATTACAGAAAAATAAGAACGATACCACTAGTGTTATGTTAGTATTCAAAGGAACAAAACTCCCAGAAACTATTCGGCTCTGGGTACACAATATTACAGTGAAACCCTTTTATGATACCCCTAAGCGTTGTTTTCGATGTCAAAAGTTTGGACATCTTCAAAATTTCTGCAAATCGCACGTTGTTTGTCCCAAATGCGCAGGAAATCACACCTATGATCTTTGTTCGGAACCCAAAATTACCTGTGCCAATTGTAAAGCAAATCACTCAGCAGGATATAGGGGCTGCCCGGCTTACAAAACTGCCCGCACAGTGGAGTTCGTAAAAGCAAACAAAGGCATTTCATACTCACAGGCAGTAAAAGAAACTAAACTCAACCAAAAGGTAAGTCTAACAATGGCACATAGGAGAACAAACGTGAGTGAAACAATAGCTACACCTGTCTCAGCCAAACCCGAAGAAATAATAGAAATAAAAGACAATGAGACGGAAACTGAAAGAATTTCAATGACTAAACTTGACCTTTTAGGTTTCATAACGTTAGCGATAAACTCAGTCACCGACTCCAATCAGCCCAAGCTAAATAAAAAAGAAAAAACCATAATCATAGCTAAAATAGGCCAAGATTTCTTTAACTGGAATTTCAAATATGAAAAAATTATAGATTGGGGACTGCACCCTAAATATAAAAAGGAAACTTCCACACCTCTCAGAACACCCAATACCCATAATATCTCGGTATAAATGCATGCACTACCTTTAACCTTATACCCATAGGACTCAAACAATCTATAAACTTCAATATAAATAAATTATCAATACTACAATGGAATGCAAATGGCATTGCAAAACACGGAGACAATCTCAAAATCTTAGTAAATGAAATAAGCCCTGACATCATATGTATACAAGAAACATTTCTTAAGCCAGGAAAAAATAAATTTGCAATAAAGGGATATACGCCATATAGACAAGACAGACTAAACGGCCCAAAGGGAGGCAACCTCATACTAGTTAAGGAAGAACTCACACAGCTAGAATTAGACAAGAGCCCAGAAAGTGAAGGCCTCGAATGGCGTTTGGTGTTCCAAAATAATAGACCTGTAAATATAGTGAACCTGTACTCCCCTGGCACTCTAAAAACAATATCACAAAAAGAACTTAACAAAATCACCCAAAAATATGACTCGCCAATTATAATCTGCGGAGATTATAATAGCCATAATCCAATCTGGGACGAAACCTGCACCACGTCAGATGATAGGGGTAAATCAGTAGAAAAATGGTTAGATGATAATAACCTCGTATTCCTGAACTCAGGAGACGGGACGAGAATAGATATGCGAACCGGTAAACTCACTGCAATTGACCTAACAATAGTCTCTCCCGAACTAGCAGTTACATCAGAATGGGAAGTTTTACCAGATACACTAGACAGCGACCACTTTCCAATCCTAACTAAATTTAGCATGAAACCAGATTTTGAAAAGACAGACCCTCTCCCACGCTTCCAATACTCCAAGGCAGACTGGGAAAGCTTCCAAAACGATTGCCAAAGTCTAATTCATGACGATATACTTAGTAATGATATAGAGACTTTCAATGAAAATATAACCAGCAAACTTCTAAACATAGCACAAAGACATATTCCAGTTACGAATAAGCGGCCCAACAAGAATCCAGTGCCTTGGTGGGACCAAGAGTGTGGAAAGAACATCGCGGCAAAGAAAAAAGCACTCAGAAAATTCAAAAAAAGTCGGCTCCAGAGTGATCATGAAAGATATAAGGAACTGAAAAGAATAGCAGAAAAAAGCGTCAAAGAAGCCAAATCAAGATGCTGGGAAGATTTTTGCAACACTATAGATACGGAAACTAACTCAAAGAAAGTATGGAATAAAATAAAAAGCATTCAAGGGAAAGCAACTAACACAATACCTGTACTAAACAAAACAAAGAGAACTAATCTCGAAAAGGCAGAATATCTTGCTGAATCATTCGCATCAAACAGTAGCGACAGCAATCTGAAACCAGAATTCAGAAAAATCAAACAAGAAACGATCCTGGAAAATGACACAAATGATAATATAGAAAACTACCTTAACGGAGGCTTTAATATCAATGAATACAGGAAAGCTTTACACTCTAAACAAGAAAGTTCACCCGGCGAAGACAAACTAGGGTATACAATCCTAAAGCACCTACCAAACAACACTCAGGAACTAATTCTAAAACTAATTAATGTGAGCTGGAAGACCAAACAACTCCCGAACAAATGGAAATCATCTATTGTTATCCCAATACCAAAACCTGGTAAAGATCCATCAGACAGTAAGTCATATTGGCCGATCTCACTCACGTCAAATTTATGCAAAATTATGGAAACCATGGTCAAAAATAGACTTGAATATCACCTGGAAAGCAACAACCTGTTAAACAAAACACAAAGCGGTTTTCGGAAAAAAAGAAGTACTTTAGACCACATAGCCAGACTCCAACACTCAATCAAAAAGGGTAATGCCAAACACCAATATACATTAGGCATTTTCTTGGATATAGAAAAGGCATTTGACCTTGTATGGCAGGACGGGATTATCACCCAATTAAACAACCTAGGAATTAAGGGCAGGATACAACACTGGATAAAAAAATTTCTTCATGACCGAAACTTCAAAGTTCGTATTGGTAACACCATATCCATGGACCACCAGCTAGATAACGGCACCCCACAGGGCAGCGTCATAAGCCCCACCCTTTTTAACATCCTGATTAATGGCCTGGCCAACGAAATTGACACAAAACATCCTGAAATTGAACAATCACTTTTTGCTGACGATGCTGCCATGTGGAAATCTGCTGGCTCGATAAAAAAATTAACAAGTATAATGCAAAATGTACTAAATACAGTTAGCGACTGGGCCGATAAATGGGGATTCAAATTTTCAGCTCTCAAAACTACCGGTGTGCTATTCTCAAATAAACAAAACACATACATCACGCTATCACTAGGAGGCCAGAAAATCGAGTTTAAGAATAGTGTCAAATACCTAGGTATGATCTTCGACCGAAAACTCACTTGGAAAGACCACATCGACCAATTAATTATTCGGTGTAACAAAGACCTGAACCTTATGAGGTGCGTATCGGGTACCAACTGGGGGGGCCAATAAACATAGCTTAATCAAATTATATCAAACACTCATCAGATCCAAAATAGACTATGGTTCAATCGCCTACCAATCAGCATGCAAGACCCAGTTAAAAAGAATAGACAGCATTCAGTACTCGGCCTTAAAAATAGCCACCGCGCGTTCAAAGGAACTCCTTTATGTAGTCTACAAATAGAAACTAATGAAAAACCCTTACATTTAAGACGAGAAGAGCTGTCAATGAAATATGCAGGGAAAACAATAGCCAAGGGCGAAAACCACCCATGCCACAAAATTTTTGGCCCAAAAACCGAATACGAATACCTAAAAACGAAATGGGAAAAAGACTCCGCACCACTCGGTTACACGATAGAACGATTATTCCAAGAACACGACATTCCTATCTCTTGTATCTCTGACACTGACAAGGTCAATAGACCACCATGGCAACTAATCACACCACACGTGGACACGAATATACATAGCTACATCACCAAACAGGACAACCCAGAGCATATAAGGGTCACTGCCCTCGAATATATTGACACACATTGGAAAAATCGCTTGAAAATATATACAGACGGCTCCAAAAACACAAGTCACAATACAGGTTCTGCATTCGTTATACCAGAACTCGACATTAACGAAGGTTTCAAACTACCAGACAATATGTCTGTATACACCACTGAATTAGTCGCCATAATCAAGGCCCTCGAATGGGTTCTTCAGAACCGACCGGTTTCCACCGTTATTCTTAGCGATTCCTTACGCGGACTGGTCTCTATAGAGAACTCCAAATCCGACAGCAGACCTGACCTCATACACGAAATAGAAATTTTATGTACACAAATACGAGACAATGACATTGACGCCATTTTAGCTTGGATTCCCGCCCAAGTGGACGTTAGGGGAAATGAAGCCGCCGATAGGACAGCCAAAGACAGCCTCACCAAAACTGCACCTGACGTGCATATCGGACTAGGAACCAAAGAACTGAATTCTATCATTAAAACCAGAATAGATAGTAAATGGGAAAAGGAATGGAACGAAGAAAACCGAGGTAGATGGCTACATAGTATTCTAGAAAGACGGAGTTGTGGATTCCAGCTAGACAGTAAACGTGACGACCGCATCATCACAAGATTAAGACTAGGCAAAAGAGGACTAAAATCACACCTCTCTAAGCTAATAAAAAACACATCACCACTATGCACTTCATGCAACAACGAAGAAGAAACGATAGAACATTTTATACTCAAATGCCCAAAACATGACCCCTATCGCCGCACACTGGAAAACGAACTCAAAAGCTTAAATGTGCCTCCGTCGTTGGCTTCTATATTAAATCCTAAACCACCTCTTATAAACAAAGTATACTCCTCCTTACTAGCTTACATCAAATCGACTGACTATTACTCTACCATTTAATACTATGTGGTTACACCAAGAAACCTAGGACCAAATTTAAATAAATGTAGCACGCTTAGAGTCAAAACTATTTTACAGGGGCGGAAATAAGGGTCAGTGATCAGAAATGACTGATCAAATTTGGACACTAACCAATCAAAATGCCATAGCAATAACATGGACAAATTCACTGATCAAATTAAAAGCTCCTAATAATGAGCACCGATCAAATTGTGTTCCCTTATTTCCAACCCTCTTTAACGAATGTTAACCGTCCGGTTTTCTAGCAGGGGCAGACGACTGGAGGTTATATCAAACATTCAAAATCGGCTTTAATTATAATAATATTTTTATTTATAATATTTAGTACCTAATTAATTATTGCTATTGATCATGTGTGACTTAGATGACGATAGTGCCAGTCGGTGGCAAAAAATAACACCAGAAAACAAGAAACTACAAACTCTTCTATTCTTTGTAATACAGGCACAACACACTGAAGACCACAGACGAGTAAGACCAGCCACGAAATAGAACACCGATGACGACAAATATTATGAAACAGCACCGTGAGTGACAACACCCCAGAAACCACCCTGACCTAGCCATTTCAGTGGAATCACCAAAACCAACACCTTGACCACGGACAATCAACGGAAACAAGAACAGCTTCTACATCCAAACCAAATCGCACAATGCCTACCACAACCACGGACAATTGAAACCATACTCACTGAAGACAACACAGATCAGATGTGCCACACCTGAGATGCCACCGATGTAACGATTGTCTAATGCAAATATGATCCTTTGACTTTCACCAATATAGGATGTAGACCTGCCATCCTGTACCCCAATACCCACTCCAAGCAATTGTTACAGGCACAGATTTCTGGAAGAACCCGCCTATGGTTCTCCCAGTTTTTTCTGGACGGCGTTGTGTGTACAGAGGGGTACAAAGACAAAGGAATCACCCACGCGACTACAATATACAATGAACACATACTTACCAATATAACCTAATCAAAAACCAAGCGATGAACCTGTACATAGACAATTCTTCTATTCTATTTATATCTCCATCCGCCCATTTATTATTATTTACTTAATTATTTATTTATATATTTATTTACTTATTTATTTGTTTATTTGATAATACAGCGCTTGTAAACATCTTGAACAAACTAAGAAATGTAACATGTAATTAAAATAAAACATTGAGTTGATGGGCTGCGAAATCCGTACGGGAAGCGGCCCTTAAACTGCAATTTCAATCAATGTATAGTCCTTGATATTAACAAATAGTTCGAAACTGCAGTCGGTACAGAAGAATGTAGCTCATTCCAGAAGGCGTTTTATATTTTTTCTATAACCTTTCCCCACATCAGTATTTCCTCCTTTTTCCCCTAGAAGAGAGCTAATAACATATTCATGCTCCACCAGAACCGCAGCGCATTTTTTTCGCATCAATTAAGGCCTTGGCAAAAGCTGACCTGGCCCATCTTCCTATGCATTACTTACACGAGAGAACTGCAGTCAAGCCGACTACATCACATTTTTGATCAAAGTTGTCAAAGTTATACAATATGATATTATACAATGCAATATTAACTGATAACCGAGGGGCTATTTTCAAGTTAACTGTTTTCGTGTAATTAAATTAAAGCACACTTAAGTTCTCCACAAATCAAGTGCGATATGATATACAAGAAATGATATTTGGTATGGCGTATAGCTCGCTACTGAGCATATATACATAAGAAATGATTTTTGAAAGAATAAATTGGTCGTCAGCGGGATTCGAACCTGCGATCCCGGTTCAACGTGCCGATGCCTTATCGACTGAGCTATGACGGCCCATAGATAGTACATCCGTGAATTGTCCCTGTGATGACCAACCTTCTCTCTCGGTGTTGCAATGTGCGTAACTGGCTTTATAATGAAGAAATGATATTTGGTATGGCGTATACTGAGCATATACACATGTATATATGAAATAATTTTTGAGAGAGAAAGAATAAATTGGTCGTCAGCGGGATTCGAACTCACAACCCCGGCTCAACGCGCCGGTGCTCCACCGACTGATCTATGACAGCCCATAGGTGTTACACGCGTGGATTTTCCCTGTGATGACCAACCTTCTCTCTCGGTGTTGCAATGTGCGCAAGCGACTTTATAATGAAGAAATGATATTTGTTATGGCGTAAAGCCCGCCACTGAGCATATATACATATGAACTGATTTTTTTGAGAGAGAAAGAATAAATTCATCGTCAGCGGGATTCGAATTCACGACTCCAGCTCAACGCGCTGATGCTCTACCGACTGAGCTATGGCGACCCGTAGGTATTACACCCGTGGATTGCCCCTCTCTCGGTGATCCAATGTGAAGAAATGATATTTGGTATGGCGTATAGCTCGCCACTGGCCATATGAGATGATTTTTGAGAGGGAAAGAATAAATTGGTCGTCAGCGGGCTTCGAATCCATGACTCCGGCTCAACGCGTCGATGCTCTACCGACTGAGCTATGACGGTCCAGGTATTACATCCGTGAATTGTCCCAGTGATCACCAACTTTCTCGCTCGGTGTCTCTCAAAATCATTTCATATGTATATAGGCTCAACACCAAACATCATTTCTTCATTATAAAGCCAGTTTCGCTGAGATGGTCTCATGCTTTCAATGCTTTCCCAAATTTCGGATATGAGGTGAATACTTCTGATATTGAATTTATAAAACTTTCACGGGTGATAATACCCGTTTATCCAAATTTATCCCATAATCGAGCAGTCAAGCATAATAATTTGCAGTTTGAGTGTACATAATTGACTACAGATACATCTTTTATAACATATGTTGATAATTTGAACAAATAATCTCCATCATGTGGCGAATCAAATAAATTGTACGTTCTTTCGTTCAAATTGTTCACGCAAACCACGAATAAAGAATACCGCCGTCATTATCTCCAGCAGTCGTTACCATATTGCAAGGGAACCGAGGGCGCTAAAGAGAGACAACTCTTCTGAAATGACGTTGTTGCTCATGTTTGCTCCGCGAGCCACCTTAAAGCAGAATCGACATTTCCGGTATACGCGATAGCTTGCATGCAAACTAGACGACCTGCGGAGTAAATATACTGAGATGTTAGTAAAATCGGCTTCCTCAATCGTAAATATTTGCGTTAAGCCTTTGTACCCTCAAAGCTTGGTGAAGCTTGGACTGATCCTTATCTCTCATTATCAAGCTCCATATAGCTTGCGTATACGTGAGAGAGTGTATAATTGCTTCCAGTGGTAATGTAATTGCTGTAAATATTGGAGCAGGAGCAAACCGAGCACTGCTTCCAGTATATTCCCCGTTATATTATGTTTACTTAGCGAAATTGTCCAGCGTACGATCCGACAACTACAGTGGAAGCACAAATGCGAGTATAAATATCCCTTCAAAGTAGTAACCAACTTCTAGCGTTTTGCACACAATGAAAGCTGTGTTTAATTCAATCGACCGATAACAAAGTCATCAAAAAGACATTTAGTTGCTACGCCTCAGCCTTTATAATACCGTTTCTCCTGAATCGCATCAAACGCATCCTATACTTTAAATCACAGGATCAAAGTGGAGGGATGAAAACACAGGGAGTCACTACTCATCGTTAATGTGAGATACATGTGGGATTTGAGGATACAGACAAATTATGTGACCTTTACATTTTAGTCACGAACGTCTGATATCGAAGAACACGGGGGGGGGGGTCGTCAAGTGCGAAAAAAAACAGATGAAAAAGCAAAAAAAAAGAAAAAAGAAAAAACAAAATAGAAAAAACGAAAACAAAAACAAAACAAAAAAAGTAAAAGGGGTGAGAAAGAAATAAAAAATGTCACAAGTCCGTCTCCAGGAACGTAAACATGGTCCGGTTCTGTAGTGACGCGTCAGTTCGCTCTGTGGTGGCTGTCAAAACTCAGATCTTGCATCACCGGTAACCGTAGCCGGCGTCTGCTGGAGAAGGTGAGTGGAGTACAAAGGAAGCAAACTTATCGTCCTGCTGTTAGCACCCAGGGCAAACGCATGTTAGAATAAAGCATTATTGTTGTGTTTTCAAGATAAAGAGAATAAAATATAATACTGATATTTGACAAATGAGGTGTTAACTTAATTGTTGAAAATCGTTCAAAATGCATCTCAGGCCATCTATGGCTGGTTAAAATTAATTTTCTGTTTAGCATCACTTTTTGAAAAAAATCGGGGTAGGGCGGGTGTTTTTGTTTTTTTTGATGAAAATAAAATCCCAAAACCTTGCCTCGTTACGGTTGGATGTTTGTTATTCTATCAATGGACGATTTCCTGCCTTCACTATGTGAAGCCAGCCAGCAATCACATATTTTCACAAGCAGCCAGAGGATGCTAGGTCCCCCGCCGAAATGGCAGCAATATTGTTTAGCATTGTTGGTCTCATGGGATATACATGAGGGAGGCAACTGCTGCTTCATAGGCGTTGGATGCGAAGGGTCTTTCTGCCTTCCCAAGTTTTAAGATCAACTCAGAACGGTTGACTGAAAGTTGATTGCAGTGAAGCATGGAAATTATGTAACCGAGAAGCAACCCCAAGTGACATCTCAAGGCATTATCTGCAAACCAAATTTGACGAGAAGCTGAAGGCATTCTCAACCTATTGTCCGGAAACCAAATTTTAAATTTGCCACCAGGTGTCGCCACCTGTAGGTGCAAGTGGGCGAAACGCAATTCCAAGCATCATCTCATGGCATGGTACATGTATTAGCCTATAGTATGATGATCGGCTGATGCAGCAACAACATTTTCTCAGATAGACGGCAGATTTTGAAATCGAAAACGAGGCCGCTCTATGTCATCAGTCAACTGAGACTGTCACGTGGTTGTGTATGAAGATTGGGGTGGCTCCTATAAATAGTGATCCAATGAAAATGCTCGTATTAGTTTAAAATGGCGGGGTTGAATGACTAATCACTGAAGGGGAGACAGCTGGAACAGTACGCTGATACTGTCTGTTAATATCTTGAGTTAACAGAGAGTTTTGCAGTCTAGGTATATGTATCAGCATACGAACTTTGGGAAGAATCTGAAGAGGGGTCTTCAAGTTATTGCCCGGAAACCAAATTTAGATCTGTAGGGACAATTGTGCAAAACACACTCCCATCTTATGGCATATAAATACCAAATTTGAGAAGAATCCGATGAGCAGTTGTCAAATTATTGCCAGAAACAATTTTCAGGTTTGTCCACCAGGTGTCGCCAACAGTATGCAGAAGCAGGCGAACTACAATCCCAGGGGACATATCATGGCATGGTATCTGCAGACCAAATTGGAGAAGAATCTGATGAGCGAAATCAAATTTAGATATTGACACGAGGTGGTACTACCTGTAGGCGCAAGCGGGCGAAACGCAATCTCAAGCGACATCTTATGTCATGGTATTACCTGGAGACAAATTTGAGATATTGGCACCAGGTGGCGCCACCTGTAAGTGCAAGTGAGTGAAAGGCAATCCCATGCAACATCTCCTGACATGGTACATGCATGCTAAATTTGAGAAGAATGCATGCAGTTCTCAAGTTATTGACCAAAAACAAATTTCAGATTTTGTCATCAGGTGGCATCACCTTCTAAGCAGAAGTGGATAACGCAATCCCAAGCAACATCTCATGGCAACGTACAATGTATATGCATGCCTAATTTGAGAAGAATTTGATGAGCAGTTCTCAAGCTATTGCCCGGAAACCAAATTTCGAGTGACATTTCAAAGCGTTTCAAAGTTATCGCTTGCAGCAATCACCTTCAGGAAGATATTTATGAAACACAATACCAATCAACATCTTGTCACAAGGAATGCATATATGCCAATTATTGAAGAAACTAGATACAGTCGATCGAATACGATCGAGAAGGCATCCCTTTTGCATCTTTAATAAAGAAAACATTCATTATATGTGAAGAAAGTAAAAACATCATGGGCCCCATTAGATACCTTGAGGGAAGATACATGTACCAACATACCAAATTTAAAAGCATCCGTTCAGTTCCAACATGCAGTTACTGTCCGGAAATGCAATTTTACCTTGGCCCACAGGTAGCGCCATGTATAAAAAATAAAAAAAATAATCCCAACCGAGATCTTCAGGCAAGATTCCTTGACATTGGAAATAGAACATGTTAACTTGGCCTACTGGTGGCGCCACCTATGATCAGATCAACAAGAAAAACAATCCCAAGCGAAACCTTCAGATAAGGTGCATGTATTCATATACCAAACTTGGAAAAAAAACAATTCCAAGCAAGATCTATAGACAAGGGACCCACTTACCAATACAATACGAAGCTGCACATCTGAAAATCCCTCGGCTCCGGGCGCCAGCCATTCATAATGTATTCAACTTGAACCAAGATGTCAGGAACACCAAGCAGTCAATTGAAATATATGCAGATTTTCGATTAAAATAAATTAAATTAAAAATGGCCCCTTAGAAGGTTTCCATCCAATCAGAGAAACCGATATTCATCACATAAATCTCTTGATGCATCGATAATGTATAGCAAATTTTACATTGAGCATTTGAACAGTATCAGAGATAGAGATCATTAAAGATTTTGCATAAATTAAAGATGACCGCCCATCCTTCCCGCCACTCAGAGGAACTGATGTGGTTATTCATTAATGGCAAGTCTCTTCATACATCGATGCTGTCAACCAAGTTTCGGATAGAACACTTAAATGCTATCAGAGATAAACATCATTAAAGCTTTTGCATAAATTAAAGATGGCCGCCAAGATTTCCGCCCAATCAGAGAAACCAGATCTGTCATTCATTGTAAGTCTCTTGATGCATCGATGATGTATACCAAATTTTACATCGAGCACTTCAACGGAATCAGAGATAGAGATCATTAATGATTTTGCATAAATTAAAGATGGCCACCAAGGTTTTCGGTCAATCGGGTCCAAATTCAAAGTATCTGGATGTATCGATGATGTATACCAACTTTGATATAAAACAATTGAATGGTAACCGAGATATGTATCATTATCGATTTCGCATAAATTAAAGATGGCCTCCAGGATTTCCAGCTAGTCAGAAAAGCCTGTTTGGTAATTCACTGAAAATTGCTTGATGTATCGATGATGTCTATCAAATTTCGTATTGAACAGTTGAATGGTTTCCGAGATATGGATCATTATCCATCTTGCATAAAATTAAATATGGCCGCCAAGGCTTCCACCCAATCAGGTCCCAATTCTGGTCCTTGACTAGGTAAATAAGCATACCAAATTTGGAATTCATCAGTGGAACCGTTTTCTGGCTATCTCGCTCACGAACGGACAAACGGACGTACAAGACGACGACAATACCCCATGGCCAAAATTGGCCGAGGGATAAAACATGGGTCTGTGCCTGATAAATTGAAACCTTATTCATTGACGGGTGGTAGACTTACACCAATATTGCAGACTACACACAAATTTCAACTTTCTGCCAAGATATATTGGAGATATATATACTCAAACACAATATATGAGGGTCGGGCGAGGGCTAGTTTGGGAGATAGAGGGTGCGGCTCGGCACCCTGGGGGTGGGGACATGCTCTCCTTGAGGGTAGTGGTGGTGTGCTGACATGAAAGCCATAGAAAGCTCCCTGTAGATGAACAACCGCACGGACAACTGCATGCAATCATCTGTCAGTCTGAAGACCAGCAAGGCTGAATTAAATTCAGTTCAGGAAATTGATCATATGCACAGTGTGCACCCGAACTTTAGGAACTCAGTTGTAATTAATGTAGTAAGTTACATGTGTGGACACAAATGGTTCGTGCAGAAGCTTTAGGGTAAATCATATGATGTGAAATGCAATTATTTGATAGCAAAATTGAAGGAAATGTTGTCCTTCATTTAAGATGACACGAAATTCAAAAAGCAGCAGTACTGCGAGAATTTCCCTGCCAGTTATTTCATATAAAATATGGTTCATGCAAAAGCTTTAGGGTAAATCATATGATATGGAATAGAATGATTTCATGCAAAATTGAAGGCTCATTTTAACTGGAAGGGACAAGAAGAAGAGAAACTCAGTGGCGTAACCTTCAGGCAGATGTTGCTGAAATGCAGCAGGAACCGACGTCTTGTTGCAAGGAATGCGTATGCTGAATTTCTGGAGAATCCAACAAAGCATTTGGAAGTTATCGCCTGCAAAGAACATCGCTTGCAAAGACATCCACGGACAGGAATGGACAGAAGAGGCGAGACCCAGTGGCGACACCTTCAGACAGATGTTGCTGAAATGCAATAGCAGCGGCTGAGCCAGTGTCTTGTCGCAAGGAATGCGTATGCCGAATTTCGGGAGAATCCAACGAAGCATTTGGAAGTTATCGCTTGTAAAGAATTCAAACTGACATCCCTAGACACAAGGAATCAAGATCCATTTTGACCCAGTGGCGCCACCTTCAGGCAGATGTTGCTGAAATGCAATACCGACTGGCGTCTTGTCGCAAGGAATGTGTATGCCGAATTTCGGAAGAATCCAACAAAGCGTTACGAAGTTATCGCTCGCAGAAAATTCGAACAGACATGCACGGACGTACACGGACATCCATGAACCAAGATCAATTTTGACCCAGTGGCGCCACCTTCAGGCAGATGTTGCTGAAATGCAATACCAACAGGCGTCTTGTCGCAAGGAATGCGTATGCCGAATTTCGGAAGAATCCAACAAAGCGTTAGGAAGTTATCGCTTGCGGAAAATTCGAACATACATGCACGGACATACACGGACATCCACGAACCAAGATCCATTTTGACCCAGTCGCGCCACCTTCAGGCAGATGTTGCTGGAATGCAATACCGACTGGCGTCTTGTCGCAAGGAATGCGTATGCCGAATTTCGGAAGAATCCAACAAAGCGTTAGGAAGTTATCGCTAGCGGAAAATTCGAAGACATGCACGGACGTACACGGACATCCACGGACACAAAGAAGCAAGAACCATTACTTTTCCTCTTGCGCTGCCTCTAATGCAGATAACATTTTGGTGATTATTACCATTAATTTGCTGAAGTTCGGGCATGTGAAACACCAGTATCTAGTGGAGTGTAATTTAATAGATCTCCATTTACCCCCAAAAGATCCATTATGTACATGTTATCCGGATGGATTAATATGTTTTATTATCTGTGTTTTTCTATACTGCTTGTATTTAAATGTTTGTTATCTCTGTTCGTTGTTTTTTATGTGTTTTTAGTATTTTTTGTAAATGTACATGTATGTGATTGTGTGTTTCGCTGGTGTCGTGTTTTTCGTGCTGTATTTTGTAAACTTTATGTTTGTCTGGTATGTTATGTAATTGATTTTATTGTTTATGTCATTGTCTATTTGTATGTACAACGGAGCACAGTAAATAATTTTGGCAAGAGTACCTATCCATATAAAGAGCTATTTGGTGACAACACTCTATTACTTGGACCCGACAGCTATGCTTTATCAATGTAAATATCTATATCTATGGCGGATAACATAAAAATTCTATCATGCAATTGTAGAGGTCTGGCCGATGAACAGAACAGAAGAGATCTACTGCATTTGATGCGAACTCGAGGTTACAACATATGTTGTCTTCAAGATACACATTTTACACAAGAAACAGAAGATTTTGTTAAATCGGAATGGGGTAGTAAATATCGCTATTTTTCGTCCTACAGATCAAACTCTAGAGGCGTGGCTGTATTATTTCAGGAAAACTTTGAATTTAAAATTAATCGAACAAAAAATGATACAGACGGAAACTTTTTAGCCATCGACCTAACAATTGAACAAATTAATATCACCTTGATCAATATTTACGGCCCAAATAAAGATGATCCGGTCTTCTTTGACCAAATACAAACCGCTATTACAGATTTTGGTAACGAGCACTTCATAATTTGCGGCGATTGGAACCTTGTTCTTAAGCCAGATATTGATACTCAAAATTACAAAAATATTAACCACCCTAATGCTAGAAATAAATAATTATTGATTCTGAAGATGCAGTAGATCTGTTTCGTGTTTTATACGGCGATACTAGAGTTTACTCGTGGCGACAGAAATCTCCATTGAAACAAGCCAGACTTGATTTTTTCTTGGCAAATCAAGAGTTTTTGTCATATTTAAGTGATATTTTCTATAAACCTGGTTATCGGTCAGACCACTCAATGGTAATTCTAGAATGTAAATTCACTGATTTTGAGAGAGGCAGAGGACTATGGAAGTTTAATAATTCTCTGTTAAAGGACAAAGAGTTTATAAAAACGGTAAAAAACGCTATTTTAAAAGTTATTAAACAATATGCAAATAATGAAGTTGAACAACCCACATTGGAGGACGTTGACTACAAGTCCTTGGATCTCGGCATTAATGAACAATTGTTTTTCGAAATGATTCTCTTAGAAATTAGGGGGGAAACGATACAGTTTTCTTCGAGAAGGAAGAGGGAAAGATCGAAATTAGAAAATGATTTGAACACAGATATAGAATCCTTAGAAAACAGACTACATGCCACGGCAGATGGAAATATATTGAAAGAAATAGATAATCTTAAGCAGGAACTAGAAAACATTAGAAGGGAGAGAATGGAAGATGCTAGATGGCTTCTAGATGGGGAAAAACCAACTAAATATTTTTGTGCGCTTGAAAAACGAAATTTTATAAACAAGGCTATCCCTAGAATCGAGACTGACGGTCGTATTATTACGGACCAAAAGGAAATTTTAGAAGAGGTGAAAAGGTTCTATAACAAACTCTACCAGGCACAACTGACAGAAGATTGTGATTTCGAGAGTCTGGATTTTAACACAATAAAAGTACTGTCTGATTTAGAAGCGAAATCTATAGAAGGTCCAATTACGCCCACTGAAATCCTTTCAGCCTTAAAAAGAACTAAAAATAACAAAAGTCCTGGTGCCGATGGTTTCACTTCTGAATTCTTTAAGTTTTTCTGGAGGGACATTGGATTCTTTCTTGTAGCCACTATAAATTATGGATTTGAGAAACAAGAGTTGTCTAATACTCAACGTTTAGGGGTTGATAACCTGCCTCCCAAGAATTAAAAAGCATTTGAATAAGATTGTAGATGAAGACCAAAGTGGGTTCATAAAGGGCCGGGTTCTCGGTGACAATATACGGTTAACGTTCGATATTATAGATTTTATGAATACCACCCAAATTCCGGGCTGTTTACTATTAATCGACTTTGAAAAGGCGTTTGATACCATATCTTGGAAGTTTCTGAAACAAACACTAAAGCTTTTCAAATTTGGGCCTTCCATCTGTCGATGGGTAGATACCTTTTACAACAATATATTTTCTTCTGTGCAGCAATCCGGATTCCTTTCAGACACCTTTCACATAGGACGTGGGTGCAGGCAGGGAGACCCTCTCTCACCTTATTTGTTCATTCTATGCGCCGAAATACTGGCTTGACTTGTCCGCGAGAACGAAAATATCAAAGGAATACAAATTGGAAATGTAGAGTATAAAATTTCTCAATTTGCCGATGATACAACTCTTTTCTTGGATGGATCCGATGCCTCTCTCAGATCGTGTTTGGAAACACTTGAATGGTACGGTAGACTGTCGGGTCTAAAGGTTAATAGGGATAAAAAATTTCTGTCTAGGACGTAAAAAAACCCCACCTGATAAATCTTCTCTAGCCTACAATTTAGACTGGTCACAGGACAACTTCAAATTGGTGGGGGTCACATTCACTTTGGGGATGAAAAATATGGTGGAGATTAATTATACTGAAAAAATTAAAGAAATTCAAAATTTATTAGGAAACTGGTCAAAAAGATCACTAACAACTTTAGGTAAAGTAACTATAGTGAAAACATTAGCGATTCCAAAACTGAATCATTTGCTTTTTACTCTACCAGATCCACCCCAGAAAACTCTTAAAACCATTAAAAAAATATTGTACAAATTCATCTGGGGTGGAAATGATAGAGTGAAAAGAATACAACTTTCACAAGGATATGACAAGGGAGGAGTGAAAATGGTTGATTTGGATGAATTTGTAAAATCTGTTAAAATCTCCTGTTTTCGTAGAATGGTTCAACACCCGTCTCCCAGTAAACACATTCTGTATTATAATCTAAATATTCCATACTGCTTGGAAGATTGTGGCCCCCAGCAAATAGCAAAGTTAAGTAAATCAATTGGTAATGATTTTTGGAAAGATGTCTTTTTGGCTTGGGGTGAGTTTATGAAGAAACTTAAAATAACTAGCATTGAAAAAGCTATGTCGCAGTCGATATGGTTTAATGATGACATAAAGGTTGGTTATAAACCAGTTTTCTATAAAAAGTGGTATCAAAGGGTGGCTTGGGGTGAGTTTATGAAGAAACTTAAAATAACTAGCATTGAAAAAGCTATGTCGCAGTCGATATGGTTTAATGATGACATAAAGGTTGGTTATAAACCAGTTTTCTATAAAAAGTGGTATCAAAGGGTACATTTCGTAAATGACATTTTCGATCAAAATGGTATATTCTATACACTGGAAGAGTTAGAACAAATATATGAAATAAAAATAAATTTCTTGCAGTATTCTGGAATAAAGAATGCGGTAAAATTGTTCTTAGAATCTTTTGGGCCTGTCTACACGAAACTGCCCTACCCTATAAGACCTTTCTTTATTGAAGTTTTAACGAAATATGATAAAGGGACGAAACCTTTCTATGGAATACTGGTTACATCGAAATATAGAAAACCAGCCAGCGAAAAGAAATGGGAGTCTTGCCATTCAAATGTACAAAGGACGTAAGTCTGAGATGGTTTCAATATCGTCTGACCAACAGAATTTTAGCTACCAATTCCTTTCTGCATAAAGTACAGATAAAAGATTCTGATCTGTGTGATTTCTGCGCAAAGGAAAGGGAAACACTTGGTCATCTATTTTTTTGCTTGTCCTGTGGTGAAAGATTTTTGGCATAACTTTTTCCTTTGGATCTCTGAATACGTAGAAAGTATTAGAATTGTGAATGTAACCTGCAAACTGATTATATTCGGAGGTTTGTATAACGACAATGTATTCAACACAATTTTGCTGTTAGCAAAACGATATGTATATCAGAGTAAACTTAAAAAAGTGATGCCAAATATAAATACCATGAAGAAACTTTTAGCTAAATATTACGAAACTGAAAAGGTTAGCTACTTTATAGAGTGTAAATACGATGCCTTCCGTGACAGGTGGTCTAGATGGTTATTACTGCTACGATGAAAATTTATCTTTTTCTATATTATCTACTTTGTTGTGTACTCACAAATACTTATAGCTAATTTGCTCCTCTTTGTTTGTCTTTAGAAAGAAAACAGGTGTGGAAACCCTTTCTACCAAATATACCTTCTGTTATCGAGAATCTTGTCCTATGAAATTATGTAAAATGGTGTACATGTACTACGATATTGTCATACCTGAATAAAATATATATTAAAAAAAGAAGAAAAAAGAACCATTTGCGACGGGGGACAAACATGAGAACCCAGTTGCTCTTATTCAAACATAACTGGGCCAATTGCCATAGCATCCGGGTATCTCTCAGGTGGTATTTTTAGTGCGACGGTCTGGCGGCGGAAAATGACACTTGGACTAAATGACATGATATAACCTACAAACACACTCCACGTAAATTTTGTTCAAACTCTTATTATTAAATTTGTTAACTAGGCTATGTTGTGATACAAGAAATGATGCTGAGCGATTCATTTCGATGATCGTGCTTTCGTAGAGCCGATAGGCCTACACCTCGAGGGATGGCGGTCAATTTTGGGTGACCCTGAAAAGAGACGTTAAAAGAGCGACATGCGCTTTTAGCGGGATTGAGACCGTTTCCGAGAACCGTTATGATACCGTAGGGTATGATCACTAAGTGATAGATGGTTTTGAATTTCGGAAAATATTTGAACAAATATATATCAATTTAAGTATTTTCAATTCTGGTTTATAACTTTGCAAGTTTTAATGCACACCCAAAGCCTGTTTTATCGAACTATCTGATTTGGCTGTTTCTGTCGTGGACACTGACGAGTAATTCTGGAAATGAATTAGAATACGGCCGATTTGTACCATATAGAATAGAAAATAATAACTTTTTATTTTATGCTTATATTCCAAAGGGTTGACGTATACAGAGAAACAATAAATTGGCAATGTATGGCGGCCACGGCTACATATAGCTCACACAACACAATGCTATTCTATGGATAACAACTTCTTTATTGCTGTGGATCTGACGTTTCATTGGAGATACTTCCAACTTTTTCAAAGCTAATGAAAAATTAACTTTGAAAAAGTTGGAAGTATTTCCAATGAAACGTCAGCTCCACAGCAGTAAAGACGTTGTTATCCATAGAATAGCATTGTGTTATATACGCCGACTTCTAAATTACAAGCGTCTAGTCCGTCATTCATAATTCAAAAAGACACCATAGTATAGGCTAGTTTCCTGCAAGAGAGAAGCAGTCAACAGTTTTCAATGTTGCCGGCAAGACATCAAAGAAGTCTATCAAAGAAATTACATATAGGTCGACGATTTGACAATCTCGACTTCGGACTCCAAACTATACAGCTAGCCTATATGCATCGCCGGGTGAGTGGTGTAAACTAGTTTATTGAACAGAAAAATCGTTTGGCTTGTATCTGGATCTAGTTTCATTAAATTATAATATATATTTATTGAGAAATCTACTTCTAAGTCGCTTAACTTCTTTTTTCAACCAGCCTAAGGTCCCAGACCTGTATAATATAACCCTAAATCTTCATACATTATGTTCAGATTTATTTCCGGGAAAACGCTTAGAACGCATCTCCGACGATCTAGGATTCCGGAGCTTACGGGGCCTAGGCGACCCATGGACCCTCGCCTAATGTGCTATGATAGTCGACCCCCCTTGCAAAATCCTAGCGACGTCCATGGAACAACTTGAGACAGGAGACAAATACTCAGATGTTTTAACCGCACAGTTTTATAACAATGAAATATAACGAGAGAATCTAGAAATAACACGGGTTCCAATAAGATTTTAGGGTTCAGTCAAGTCACTGTGCACTTAATATGCAACCTTAGAACAATATTAACACGGATAACATTCTTTGGTTATATTTTTACCACACCGATTAGAATTAACCACAGAAACCTTTCATCCTGTCGATTTTCGGCAATAGAGATGTTGACATGTTAACCCTACCAGACCTGGTGAGGGGGCATTATGCCCCCCTACTTTCTACCCTATCTTCGGAACTACAATACCTTGAGAGAAGACACCCCGAGATTGTGTAGTTTAGAGCCTATTCGTATAACCCCCAAGCTTCGGATGATGGGTAAATTCAAAATGGCGACCATGTGGGGTACCAAAAAGTGATGATTTCGTCATTTTTCATCACAATTCCTGCTTCTCTAGTGGGAAAATCCTATTTTTTCTCACACCAGATTATTAGTTATTAATTTATCATGCAGTTTCTAAAGAATTACAAGCGTCTAGTCCGTCATCCATAATTCAGCCGTCGTCCATTAGAGAATATCCGCGTCCATAATCCAATTCCATATAACAGTATTAACACCAAATTCAAAAAGACAATCATAGTATACATAAACATAGGCTTGTTTCCTGCAAGAGAGAAGCGGTCAACAGTTTTCAATGATGCCGGCAAGTCATCATGATGTTCCAAAAATATCAAATCCGCATCGCTGATCAGTATTCTTAATCAGTATATGACACTCCCCCTCTGAAAAAAAAGAAAGTTTCAACTTTGGAACTTTCTTGACAATTCAAAACATTATTGCAAAAAAAATCTATATTACAACAGCAAAAATGTTGACAAATATATGTACATTATATGCGAGACAAACAATCAGCAATCAAATTGTCCTTGCCCTTAATATGTCTGATTTCAATATTGTATTCTTGTAACACCAAACTCCATCTCAACAATCTTTGATTTTTGTTTTCATCTTACTTATGAAAACAAGTGGATTGTGATCACTGAATACAGTAATTGGCAACGATGAAGAAGTAACATAAACATCACAATGTTGCAAAGCCAATATCATTGCCAAACTTACTTTCTCAATTGTAGAATAATTTCTCTGATGTTTGTCAAATTTACGTGAAAAATAACATATTGGGTGATCTACACCATCTATGCCTTCTTGTAACAAAACGGCACCAGCAGCAACATCACTAGCATCTACAGCCAGTTTAAAAGGTGAACCAAAATCTGGTGCTGAAAGAACTGGTGCGCTCTTGAGTATGGCTTTCAGTTTTTCAAAAGCTGATTCACATTCATCGGTCCAAACAAAAGTTACCCTCTTTCTTAAGAGCCGAGTTAAAGGTTCAGTAATATCTGAAAAATTTGGACAAAATTTCCTGTAGTAACCAGCCATACCCAAGAAACGCATCAGTTGTCTCTTACATGTTGGTCTTGGAAATAGCGAGATAGCACTGATCTTAGCATCTACAGGCTTTACCTGACCCTGGCCTACAACATGATCCAAGAATGTCACACGTGCATGTCCAAATTCACTTTTTCCAAGGTTGACTGTCAGCTTGGCGTCACTCAGCCGATTGAACAGTGCGCGAATTCTCTGCAGATGATCTTCCCATGTATCACTGTAGACAATGACGTCATCAATGTAAGTCTCACATCCTTCCAAACCGGAAGTAACACGGTTGATGAGACGCTGGAACGTGGCTAGAGAATTTTTCATTCCAAATGGCATAACTTTGTACTGGAACAGACCCTCCGGAGTGACGAATGCTGATATCTCCTTCGCACGATCTGTCAGTGGAACTTGCCAAAATCCTTTTAGAAGATCAAACTTTGACACGAACTTGGCACTTCCCACTTTATCAATGCAATCGTCAATGCGTGGAATAGGGAATGTGTCTGTTTTGGTCAATGTGTTCACCTTTCTGTAGTCAGTACACATCCTGTAACTGCCATCTGGCTTTGGAACGAGGGTACAAGGTGAACTCCAGTTACTATTACTTGGTTCAATGAAGTCATTGTCCAATAAATACTGAATCTCTTTTTTCAGGTAGTTTTGTTTAATGGGATTCAACCGATATGTGTGCTGCTTTACTGGATTAGATCCGACATCGAAGTCATGTGAAATTGTATCAGTCCGAGTAGGAATGTCGGGAAACAAATGTTCATATTGACTGAGCAGAGTTCGAAGTTCTTCCCGACGCGCTGGCTCGAGATGACACAACTTGGAATCCAAATTAAGTAGAATGTCAGAGTTCTGTAATTTCGCCGCTGTCATGGGCTCTTCACAAGTTTCATTAGTATCAGGGTCGGAACTAACTACACTTACAGGATGGACAGTACTGTTAGTGCTATCTCTGTCGATGTATAACTTTAACATATTTACATGGCATAACTGTTTGCTTTTACGCCTGCCAGGAGTCTGAACTACATAATTAAGGTCACTTAGTTTCTTTTCAATGACATAAGGACCATAATATCTAGCCTTAAGTGGATTACCAGGAATAGGCAGAAAAGCCAGAACCTTCTCACCAGGTTTGAAACTTCGTTTAAGGACATGTTTATCATAGGTGATTTTCATACCTTTTTGAGCTGACTTTAAATTTGACATGGCCAAATCACGTGCTTTGGTCAACCTGGTGCGAAAGTCCGACACATATTGTAAGAGACTACATGAGTCAAGATCACTGTCTAGGAACTTTTCCTTCAGCAGTTTAAGGGGTCCTCTAACGGTATGACCAAAGACTAATTCAAATGGACTGAAGTCTAAAGACTCTTGAACAGACTCTCTAACAGCAAACAATAACAAATGTATGCCTTCATGCCAGTCTTTTTCAGTGTCAAAACAATAAGTCCTAATCATGTTCTTTAATGTTTGGTGGAATCTTTCTAATGCGCCTTGGCTTTCTGGGTGGTATGCAGATGATTTGTACTGCTTTATTCCCAATTCATGCATGACTTGTTGAAAGATTCCCGACATGAAATTAGATCCCTGATCAGACTGAACAGACTGTGGTAGGCCGACAAGTGTGAAAAACTTAACTAACGCCTTAACAATAGTTTTAGCCTTAATATTCCGTAAAGGAATGGCCTCAGGGAACCTGGTTGAAGCACACATGATTGTTAACATGTATTGATTGCCTGACTTTGTTTTTGGTAATGGACCGACACAATCTATAATCACCCTACTAAAGGCTTCCCCAAATGCAGGGATTGGTTGTAGAGGGGCCTTTGGTATGGTTTGGTTTGGTTTTCCTACCATTTGACATGTGTGGCATGACCTACAAAATTCAGCGACATCTTTCTTTAAATTTGGCCAATAGAAATGATTTAGAATTTTGTAGTATGTTTTGTTAACACCTAAATGACCTGAAAGAGGTGTTTCATGGGCTAGTCTGAGGATATCGAAACGATATGACTTTGGTACAACAATCTGATACTTAACTACCCACTCATCATCAGGTGACACATCTGGCGGTCGCCATTTCCGCATAAGAACACTCATCTACTGCCTTGTCAAATAACTTGGAAATGTCCTTGTCACTATGCTGTTCATTGACCAGCTGTGATTTTGAAATTTTGTCATTAGAACATTCCAATTTGCTATCCAAATGAGGCTTATCAGCCTCATCATTTAAACACACAAAGGTGTCGGCCAAACAAACGTCATCGATGACGTCATCTTTAAGATTACAACACATATAAGGGAAGTGGGAAGAGGTGCCGACATACTGACTGCGTCACATGACTTCACAGAATAGTCTTCTGGTTAACCTATTCTAAAGCACATTCGAGGAATCTAACGATTCGTGATATGTGTTGTATCTCAGGTACGCTTTTATTGTACCTGTTCGTGTGGCAACTTGGATGATATGACCACACGGCCCCTAGCACCGGCATAAGCGGTATTAGATACAAATCTAGAGAGCTATGATGGAAATGCTCTGACAACTCGTATACTGGTAATTGGTGAGCTGTTTCGCGGTGACAACTCGTACATTGGAGATTGGTGAGCTGTATCGTCGTCAGATGTAAATGACAGCATTTAACACAAAAGACTAGTCTGTAAGGCCCGATGTCGACCCAGCATCAACTTCCCACAAATGCCAACATATATCAAAGACCAAAAGGTCTGTACAGGGGGCGGGCCTCGGGGACGAAACGTCCACCAGCAGAATCTCGCCAGACTTTTCAGACTCTTCAGCCAATTTACTCATGGCTCTAGTAACTGCACAAGCAGGATACAAACTTTGAATTTCGTCTTCAACTGAATCATGAACCTGATCCAAACAAGGCTTGTCAGTTACAATCGGGTTAACCCCGACCTTATCTCCCGCAAGATCATTGCCAAGAAGTAATTGAACACCCTCAAACGGTAAACTACCTTTAATACCCACCGTAACAGGTCCAGAAATCAAGTCGGAAGACGGATGAATGTTATGGAGCGGAACGGGTGTATAATTTACAGAATCTACCCCTTTAATCAGGACATTACTGCCTGCAGATGAAGAATCAGAAAACGGCAAAATATCTGCCAACAAAAGAGACTGGGACGCGCCCGTATCTCGCAAAATCTTCACAGGAGTAGCATTAGAAAATCACTTGAAAGTGACACAAAACCATTGTGGATAAATGGTTCAAAAATCTCCATAACAAGATTTGAAAAACTGTCAACCTTATCCTTGATAGAACTAATAGGAACAGTGTCCTTCGCCATCTTAACGTCATATACATGAACGTCACTAACCTGCTTGGGTAAAGATCTTGAAGTGAGGAAACCACTAGGCTTTTGAAAGGCTTGATCTTGTTGTCTTCTTTTCAATTTAAAACAATTCGCCATCAAATG
>JAVTVY010008801.1:0-48756 GCA_036873755.1 Hanleya hanleyi | reverse complement strand
AGATCCTTGACACGGCATAAACCAGTACGGTGATCGCGACGCAGGCAACAAACTCCCGAGGGTTGGGAACACTATTAAAACCGGTAACAGAAGCGAGAAATGTGTTTTACCACAAACTACCCCCTGCTAATAGCTCGGCTGCGGTGTTTCCCAACAACACATTTGCCCATTATGTCAATCAGCTTCCACAACCCTTGAATCTCCCCGGACGTTGGCAGTGTGGCCTAGTGGATATCCAGTGCCCTTTCACGTGGTAAAAAGTGCAACATGACACGGTGTGATACGGAGTCGTGCACGAAGGCTACACCTATAACTTCACTTTTCCTTGAGGCCAGTACCATACAGCTCGAGTCCAGGAGGAATCAATATCTTCCCGTTTGCGAATCTCATTCACATGGAGTACCACGACTGAAACGACAAGTTCCGGATCTTGTTCCAGACCGATGTGACAGTACGTTTCAGCAAGACGTTGAAGAAGCTGTGTTGCTCGTCGGAGAACAAAAGACCTGCACCGCCGAGACTGCGCACCGACTCATTGAGAACGCACATCGAAGACCGGGATATATTTGCCTAAACATGTCCTTATTTCACGCAGATTCCTGTTCATCCACCAACAGTGGATTTGATTTGTGGACCGTCCCGCTGTTGCAGACCAGTTACGATCAGAGATCTCCAGCATCAATGAAAAAGGTCTCCATAAGCAATGCGGATAAGGCCTATGTCGATTTAGCACATACGTACTGTTGTGGAAGCCAAGATCGTCAATGGGGATGGCTCCAGAATCGTCGACGATGTAACGGTGGGCCCGACGAATCTCTGACTGCGCTCTATGTTTCAACAGGTGGATATTTCGCTCAGCGATAAGCGACTCGACCAACACGTACCTCTATCGGGTCTACATCGAAAAGCTGTTGTCGTATGGGCGGGAGCCTATAAAATCTCAGTTGACAGCCCCCCTATTCTACCGGGACACAGCCCAGCACATGGACGCGGAAAATGACAACACCGGATGGAACAAACGGAAGGGTTTCACCACGAACGGCAGCTCGGTCGATCTCATCGGCCGACTTCCCACAAACCTCTTCATTCTAGACCGGTACCTCTTGAACAAGATTCCCATCAAAATTCGACTGATACCGGTGCCCCGATCTGCCCCTTTATGGCCACTGACGTAGACGAGCACGCAGCTCACTATAGGATCATCATCCAAGACGCAATCATGTAGGCTCGAAAAGTGAAACCGAATCCAGCCGTCCATTGGGACACCCCAAAGCCTCGGAGACAAAACCAGCCCAGTAGGCTACCCTAAGTGTGCAAACCAAAGTGTTCTTCGTATCTGCCGGGAATATGAGCGCCAACAAAGGAAACTTGTTCTTGGGGGAACTGCCCAAGCGATTGATCCTGGCCTGTGTGGAGAATACCAGTTTCAGCGTTTGAATTTAAAAATTTCAACATCAGTTTTGTGGCCCTACATGTTGACGGACATCAGGTCCCAGCCATTGCTTTAACACCGAACTTTGAACGCGAGGATTTCATTCGGGCCTATCAGAGCCTGTTTACAACGACAGGTCAAAGCGACCTGGATGAAGGAAATATGATCAGTCAGGATAACTACGCTAACGGATACACGTTTGTCTGTTTCGATCTGACCCCCACCTCAGAGGAAGACCATCAGCTGACCCTCGCCAAGCAAGGCAACTTACGGGATTTGATAGCCCGAGTAGCATCATTCAGGTGGACAAGTCGCGCATCGTCCTGTTTGACTTAACATGGATATGGACCAGGTTACCGCCGTTCTGGAGAGTGATCCATGAAAATGCACTATATTTTAGAGGTGTTTGCCCGAGTTTTGTTCCCACCAGACCGTGTGTATCCTGTTGCATACGTGCTCAACACGGATCCGATGGAGCAACCCGGAGAACATTGGGTGACCGGTTATACTTTGACCAGTACGGCCTGCCAGCCCTCCAACCCGACCTAACGGCTTTTATGGAAGAAGGTACAGAGACGTGGTGTTGGAACAGCCATGCGTTGCAAGGCCCGAGCAGTAGCGTGTGCGGCCAGTACTGCCTGTTTCACATCTACCATCGTTGTCGTGGATGGACCCTACCCACTATCGCACATATTTTGACCAGTACCCCCTGGCCGAAGATTGAGATGTACTGGTATACAACTGTGCCGAAGATCATTTAAATGTACAAGCCCCGTTCTGAGTTTCAGTTCTACGTGGTTGTTCTCACGTTGTGGTCGTTGTTTTTTATTGTTGTTCTTGAACAAAAACAAATTAGATCTCACTCACAACCCTGTCTTGGGTGTTTTCTGTACATTCTGTACAATAGGTTACGAGCATAAACAAATCAGCGCGTCTGGAAAAGTAGCCAGCCAGTGGCCTACATTGGGGTCAAACGTAGACACTCAATGACCAAGAAAACAAACCAATGCGAGCGCGCATTTTTGACGACGAAGGATCATGGCAAGTTATAGCTGCAAGAACAAAAGGTGGAGTGAAAAATAAAGAGTTCTAGGTGCGGGTAATGACCAGGAAGGCGAAGAAAATGTCCAAGGAGAGTTAAAAGCATCTGGTCTGTCATTCATAATTCAGCCGTTGTTCATTAAAGAATATCCCCGTACATAATCCAAAGACCTATTCCATATTCCATATAACAGTATTAGCACCAAACTCAAAAAGACAATCATAGTATACATAAACATAGGCTAGTTTCCTGCAAGAGAGACGCGGTCAACAGTTTTCAATGATGCCGGCAAGACATCATGATGTTCCAAAAATATTAAATCCGTATCGCTGATCAGTATTCTTAATCCAAAATATTTGTTGTAAAGTCGTCATCTGGAGAATGATGTATCTCAGTCACGCTTTGATTGTGACTGTTAATATGAGCACCAGGAGGATCTTGAAGTACATGGGTTCATACGATCCCTAGCCGTGTCCGACCACCGATGGAATCTCCATAGGACCAGCCATTCTTCACGAAAGAGAACTTCTCATTAGGCACAATTTCTTTCCTCATCGAACGTGTTATGGTTAAAAAACCGCTACCATGACATCATTTTGCACGAAACATTGGGACCAAATATCGTATACCTAGACCCCAAAAACTCTCACCTCAAATGCACTGTTTTTGACTGCGCATGCGCATATTAACAATGCTTCCAATAAGAACCAACCCAGTCGGAATCTACCCCGCGAGAGCTTCAATATGACACCCAATACAGCTCATTTGGACAATGAATGGCTCAAAAGTTCCACTGAATTAATTCCCCGTAATTCCGCGTAATGCCCGAAAATGCTTTAGTCTATACATCGATGAGTCTTGTTGGCTCCGAAATTGATGCCGTCAAGGGAATCTCCCGGCTCCAGTCACTTGACCGGAAGTGGCCTTTGGACCATACGCCTCAACCCTAGTGCGGAAGCCTGGGTCAAGGCGACTCATATGGTGAAATCCCCATGTCTCTAGCCCCATCGGTTCTCCGTACAGGTTTCACTTCAGATTGCGCATGCGCAGCCCTATACCCTACCCTACACTGCCCTAAGGCGAAAGTCCGGATCCAGGTGACTCATTTGGTGAAATTTCCATATATCTAGTCCCATTGGTTCTTCGTATAGGGTTCCCACTCTGGGTGCGCATGCACGGCCTTATATTCTCACGCCACAATACACTATGGCGGAAGCCTGTGTCCATGCGACTCATTTGGTGAAATCCCCATGTCTCTAACCGTACTGTTTCTCCGTACAGGATTCCACTTCTGGTTGTGCCTGTGCAGCCCTACACCCTCACCCCACACTACCCTAGGGCAGAAGCCTGGGTCCAGGCGATTCATTTGGTGAAATCCCATGCCTCTAGCACCATTGGTTCTCCGTACAGGCTTCCACTTCCGATTGCCTATTCTCAGCCCTACGCTCTCACCCCCCATTGCCCTAGTGCGAAAGCCTGGGTCCGGACGACTCATTTAGTGAAATCCCCATTTCTCTAGCCCCACTGGTTCTATGTACAGGCTTCTATTTCCGGTTGCGTAGCCCTATGCCCTCACCCCACATGGCATCAGATCACAATTAATCACTTCCGGGTCAGTGCCCACGACCTACATTGTTTAGAAATTTGAGAGCAGATCTTTATGGATTTTATGAGCTGCGATATTTCAGCATTTCTGATACATCTGATATTTCAACTTGCAGATGAGTCTTCAAACTGTACTTCCTGGTGTTGATTTGGGCCACTTTAGAAAAAGCATGGTGGATGAAGACATGATCAGTGAAGGGTGAGAAGGCTCCCTGTTTACAAATTAAATGACATTCTGTAGCGCCAATCAGCTGTCAGTGGCGGTAATTTGAAATTTCCATGGTCAACATCTGTCAAGACTTCCAATGGTAATGTCCCACAAGGTAAATATTGACATGCCAGGTGGATTTATGCATTGTGAATTTTCTGGATTTTTGCCGATTTTTAACGCTAATACATAACAAGTAACGAAATTAATAGTAGGCTGATGCCTGACAGGCATCAGATTACAATTAATCACTTCCGGGTCAGTAGCCACGACCTACATTGTTTAGAAATTTGAGAGCAGATCTTTATCGGCATTTCTGATACATTTGATATTTCAACTTGCAGATGAGTCTTCAAACTGTACTTCCTGGTGTTGATTTGGGCCACTTTGGAAAAAGCATGGTGGATGAAGACATGATCAGTGAAGGGTGAGAAGGCTCCCTGTTTACAAATTAAATGACATTCTGTAGCGCCAATCAGCTGTCAGTGGCGGTAATTTGAAATTTCCATGGTCAACATCTGTCAAGACTTCCACTGGTAATGTCCCACAAGGTAAATATTGACATGCCAGATGGATTTATGCATTGTGAATTTTCTGGATTTTTGCCGATTTTTAACGCTAATACATAACAAGTAACGAAATTAATAGTAGGCTGATGCCTGACAGGCATCAGATCACAATTAATCACGTCCGGGTCAGTGCCCACGACCTACATTGTTTAGAAATTTGAGAGCAGATCTTTATGGATTTTATGAGCTGCGATTTTTCAGCATTTCTGATACATCTGATATTTCAACTTGCAGATGAGGCTTCAAACTGTACTTCCTGGTGTTGATTTGGGCCATTTTGGGAAAAGCATGGTGGATGGAGACATGATCAGTGAAGGGTAAAATGTTTACAAATTGAATGACATTCTGTAGCACCAATAAGCTGTCAGTGGCGGCAATTTGAAATTTCCATGGTCAACATCTGTCAAGACTTCCACTGGTAATGTCCCACAAGGTAAATATTGACATGCCAGGTGGATTTATGCATTGTGAATTTTCTGGATTTTTGCCGATTTTTAACGCTAATACATAACAAGTAACGAAATTAATAGTAGGCTGATGCCACATTGCCCTCGGGTGGAAGCCTGGGTCCGGCCATCTCATTTGATGAAATCCCCATGTCTCTAGGCCGCCTGGTTCTCGGTATAGGAATTATGCTGGACATATAGCTGGTGATATTGTCGGGACCATGTTTGCGTACATTCCAGGAGATGTCAGTTAACATTGAAGTAACTGAAGGGGACATATTGTCGCATTTAGGGGCAGATAGCTCTTGCTAGGCCTTAAACGCCAGTTGTATAACGTAGTTAACCATTTAAGCGGATTAGATACAAGTTACGAAACGTAACGCCATATACCTTGCACGCTATACTCTCGTATTTTGCTATCACCATGCGATATTTATCGCCAAAATTGAGAAACTTTTGAGGCGCTCGGTGGTATAGCCCTGTGCACTGTTTGAGTTTATGCAATAAAGTTTTGTGACGTTGGTTAAAATCGTCACGTTTAACACAGGATCTATCAAATGCTACTAGGCGAGATATGTGTACGCCATATGCAGGTCCCGCTGGAATATTACTAACCAGAAGGAGATAGTCATCTCTAAATTCAACGGGAGAGAAGGCCCGCTTCATTTTCATAGAAATATTGGTAATGGTATCCCTTGTATGTAGTAGAGCTAAAGAATGCTTTACGGCTTCGGACATCAAATACTATGACACGATATGACAGCTCCAAAAATAGAGGCCAAATCCTCCTTTAGATTTCAACAAAGGATACAGTATAGTAACGTTGTTGCTATGATCTTGATATTGAGGTCCGCACACGAGAGCTATCAGCTGAGCTGACGGCCTCAATTGCCTGTCAGCTCAGGGGCTAGCTCTCGTGTGCGGGCAGTTTTTGATGAGTTTTTGGCCTCGCGAGGCCGGGAAAAAAATATCAAACTTGTTTGATAATTTCGCCTCGCGAGGCCAAATCCTCAACGTGTGCGGCGAACGCAAGCCAACAGCTCAGCAGTTTTCTTGGACCGGCCAATGAATCGCATGTTATTTTCACGCGATTCACACGCACGACCCTTCAAAATGGTCTTGAAGAGGACGTTATGCGGGAACTCAAATCAATTTCGTGAAACTTTTGCTCACCGTGTGCGCTGAAACCACACGAAAGCTAGCCCTTGAGCTGACAGGCAATTGAGGCCGTTAGCTCAGCTGATAGCTCTCGTGTGCGCCAGGCTGATTTGTGGCCAAAACATACTGTTCATACATAACACACTCGGCCAAGCTGTCACTGACACATTAAAGAATAAAATAAGCTTTGCAAAAACGGAGATACCTTGATATTGAGGGACGTCTGTTCCACTGTTCAACCCACAGCCAAATTAAATAAACAACAGTAGCGTGGCGAAAACGCCAGAGTCGAAATATATTCGGAATAAAATATCGGAAATGGTGATAGCTGAGATGCCTTGATACTGAGGGCCGTCTGTCCCATTGTCTTGCCAAAATTTATTGCCACTTAACAAATTTATGACTGAGAGTACGCAGGTGCCTGTTGATATTTCAAAATGTTTTGTTCCATTACGATAAGAATCAGGAAACAAATTTTTATTCCTTTGCGTTACAGGCACAAGACTGAAGACCACGGACGACTCAGACCTGAAACAGTCTGCGGATGACAAAAATAAGAATAAGACATACAGTATATTAAACCCGGAACAGACCAGACGCCATCCTCCACAGATACCACGCAATTGCCAACTGTTTAACACAGAACACGCGATCCTTTGACTTTCACGCAAAATAGAACAGCCTGCCATCCTGTACTATGATACACACTCCAAGCACTGTTATTGGCACATACTTCTGGAGATCCAGCTCAGCTCTGCCATTTTTTCTGGGCGGCTTTGTGCGTGGATGGATGGATGGATATACTTGAACAGTACGAAGACAAAGGAATCCACCACCTGACTATAATGCAATGAACTAACATATTTACTACGGTATAACCTGACTGGCTAAGATATACCAACGAAGATTGTGTTGAATGGCCGCGAAATTCGCACGGGAAGCTATGGCAAGCCGTTTTGGTATTTATTCATTTATTTTTGATATCAAAAATTCATTTTTTGATATCAAAAATAAAAGTTTATATATGATATCAAAAATAATATTTTGGATATCAAAAATTCTTTTTTTTTCGATATCAAAAATTCTATTTTGGATTTTTGATATAACAAATAAACCGTTTATTTTTTATATCAAAAAAAGTATCTTTGATATAAAAAAAAATCATTTTTTGATATCAAAAATAAACGGTTTATTTTTTATATCAAAATTAGAGGACCACTTACACCAAAACGGAAATAATGCGCTCTCCTTTACCAAGATTTATCTCCCATCTTTGGCTTCATCTCAAAAAGTGCTACCATACAAAATAACGGATTCACGGACCTCAACTCAATCTCCAACTCATGAAAATCATAATGCAAACTACACAAATTCTGTCGTTCGTTGTTCATATATTCAAGAGCTATCATTAAATCGAAATTTTCCCCTTGTTTATTAATTTACACAATTTCGCTCCTCAGTCCCGATACTGTACACATTTTATAAACATCCGTCGTTTGGCGCCAAAAAAAATGGAAAATGGCTGATTCGGGTAACCCAACTCAGGCTAACGCTGTTGTTAGAAATGTTGTACAAAATGCATTGTCAGCTGTACAGGAGGCGAGAGAATCAACTATTATCCGATTAAATACCAAAACGGCGCACATTTATTTTTGATATAAAAAAAAAAAAATTGATATAAAAAATAAACGGTTTATTTTTTATATCAAAAATTCTTTTTTTGATATCAAAAATAGAATTTTTGATATAAAAAATAGAATTTTTGATATAAAAAATACTATATTTGATATCAACAATTCTAATTTCTGATATTAAAAAAAGAATTTTTGATATCAAAAATAGTATTTTTGATATCAACAATTATCCGATTAAATACCAAAACGGCGCTCATTTATTTTTTATATCAATAAAGAATTTTGGATATCAAAAATAAAGGAATAAATACCAAAACGGCTTGCCATAGGAAGCGGCCCTGAAACAATTTCAAACGTGTTATACAAGTTCTCTGATGATTCTAAATTGTTCTCAAGGGAGATTCAAGTATAATGAATGAATAATCAATGTAATGTTTTCCCTCCCGTCGAATGGGTTCTTCGAATATGTGTATGTACATGTAACTGATCCAGTTCTTTATAACTCACAGTGTTATGGGTTCCGTATAAAGCAGGCCTGATCATTTTTCCTAGAAGTAGGTTCTCATTTGCAAATTGTCCGGTAATGAGTGAGTGAGTGAGTGAGTCAGTCCATCCGAATCCTTTCTCCGGCAAAATAAGGAGAACCGTTGAACGTGTATTAGGGGACTGTTACCAGTAAGTTATGAGCTGATCTACTTTTGATGAAAATTTGACCCACTTAGGTGACCTATAAACCTCGAAATTGACAAAAACCTAATGTCCTAATGCCTAATGCCTCCTAAGACCATGGAAATGCGCCTAATTAGGTCAATGTCAATGTAACCTGACCTAATTGGGTCAAGGTCAATGTGACCTACTTTCTGACCCAATTGATGACCTAATTTGACTTACTTAGGTGACTTATAAACCTCGAAATTGGCAAAAACATGTTTTGATGCCTCCTAAGACATGAAAATGCGCTTTAGGGGAATATCAGCGTGACCTGACCTAATTAGGTCAAGGTCAATGTGACCTACCTTCTGACCCAATTTCTGGTAATTAGGTGACCTAGAAACATCGAAATTGGCAAAAACATGTCTTAGGTCAAGGTACGCACTTAAATCATATCAAACCCTACTTCGTAGGTCCTGTAACGTTAGTCACACTGCCATGTTGATATAGGCCCCAAAATGTGATCAGTAGAATTGAAATAATCAAGTGTAATATTGGCGAATGTGTTTCAAATACAGCTGAATCAGTGATCCATTTTTCACATACCATCTAAAAATACAGCGGAACAACTAAGTGTGTGTCAGCGAACTGGTCATATAATATTGCGACCCAGTACCCTACATTCTAGACTAATTATAGCTCGACCTGTCTGAGTATGCGATGGAATATGGGTCAATGTGTGTGCACTTTTATCGTTTTAACCAAGTTAACCCGACTGAAGTCATGTCTCCTTCTTGTGAAATCAGATAAGCGAGCTCGCTTTCCCGAGCTGCACCGTCCACTCACGATGGTGAAGGTCAGTAAGGTCACGTTGACCTACGGTCATGTGACCATATCCAGTTAAGATGACGGATTTGGCAGTTTTGCAAGAGCGAAACTCGTCTGCTGCTGGCTAGTTTAAGGTCTATTCACACCATCGACAGAATACGGTGCCGAAAAGATAACTTCAAATAGATCTTCACTCGAATTGGTTCATTTGTTAATTTCCTCGAAAATAGAGGAAATAAGAAAGAATTAACGCCTGGACGGGACATTGGGGGAAAATGGTTACAGGACTGACTATTGCCTTTGGTCAAAGATTATTTCACCCGGATAGCCCAAGAGTTGTTGAATCGAGAGACATGCCTTCTCGTATAGAGCGATTGGCTTTGCCAGGTAAGTAAAACAGTGTCTGAACCAAATGATACCCAAGGAAATCTTTGAATAATACAGTGTTTTACTATCGATATAAAGTGTCGCCTATCTGTATATATTATACTCGTATAAATGTAGTGTAATTTGTTCAGCCAGTAGTTCTGATATCAACCTTTACGACAGATAAAATTTACAGTATCATAAGTAATGTGAGTGTTCAATCTTAGTGGGTAACGAAGGTTTTCAGAAATTTCTTTCGTGCTTTCCACTGCATGAATACGGAATGGAGAAAATATTAAAGTTCGCATTGGAATGACCTTACAAGCTATCAAATTGAAAGGGACAGTGAGGTATATATAGGCCTATTATTGATAATCAAACAATTTTTTTATAAATTTGTTAAGATAAGCTTAAGATATGACGTGAGAATAGTGAGCGATGAACGCTTGTAACGGCATGTACATTGGTGGCAGGGCTGTAGAAACACAGCATTGAGTACCGTACAGAATTGATCAGCAGACGAACTTAACCTACCGAAATGCTCTACTTCATTACATGTAGCTTGCTAGAGGATGCCCCAGTTAACATGGGTCACGTTAGCCTTGCCTTCTCTGTTCCAGATACATGTATGACCCAGTTCCTACATAAAAGTCACGGACCATTTCTCCCCAAACTCTGGCGAATGCAGTCAAGCGAACTGAATTGAGTTGTGTATAAAGGTTTCAGCTCAAGACGAAACGAATATATAATTACACAGCTATTAATAGTCGTGAACAAAATAATCGAATGGTCATGTACAATGACCCTTCTATGAATCTATATGTAATATAGTTCATACCAAACAGCTTTATGTTTGATTGTTAGCCTACTCATGCCGAACCTCAAACTCAGTTCAGGAATTAAACTTGCATTTCATCATGCAATTTCCCGTAATACCAGGTACCGCGTATCTTCGCACGCCAAGTCCATCGATACGCATTAAGCTTCGAAGCAAGCATGCGTATATATTTATTTCATGTACAAAGATGGTACCACGTTGTTATACAGGAGTAGTATATAACGGCGAAACTGGTCCGATTAGTGAGGAGGAGAGGAGGGAATGGGAGGCGTCGTTGAGGCGTCATAACGTCATGGATGACGTCACGTCCGGTGATCCGGGTCAAAGGCCACAGCCGGCACGAGGTCCCTTCCGGTCCCGTGAAGGTTGGGGTGGATGTAATAATAGAATTTTCCGGGAATAAATGCGACGAAATGCTGAAAAACCCTGTTAAGTCATCATCCGAACGCATGGCACGATCATGCATGGAAACTTCTGCTCGTAGCCATGCGGTAACGGGTGATATCTGAGTATATTAAGGCGTTTCTCACATGGTCACATCCGATTGGTCCCGTGATATACTACATCGGCCCAATCACATTCATAAAACGAAGATACGTCTCCCTGCAGAAAGTGATCTATTGAAATGATCCCTTGGTGGGCCTCGAAGTGCCCCCATCACAAAATAAAACTCATATCATTTTCCTGTGAACTGCCGCCGATTTTATTTTTTGAATGTATGTCAGGCCGTTTATAATATGATTTTTCTTAAGAAGAAGCATGATCTATTAGAGTGAGAAATAAAATAGCTAATTCGCAGATATTCGTTTTGGTCTCACGTAGAATCCCCCAGTCTTGTGCCTCGTGCACTCAAGTGAAATTAACACTATCTGATGTCTAGGATGCCCAGGTCAAAATATTCAATACAGATAATTTCATTGGCTCCTTTAAATGAGGCGGACATGTTACTTGATGCTTTGGGAACAACTTTCGAACAGGATTATCTCCTTTCAGATATTCGTCTTTTGCGGCTGATAGGTGGCGCTGTGTGAAATACATGCTGAATCATAGCGATAAGCTAAGGGTAGTGTTAAGTGAAACGTGAAATGCCCTTAGCAAGCTAAGATGTGTCAAATGGGTATAGGTGGGACCTATTTGGTCCCACGGGAGGAATATATACTATCCCAAACAGGATAAGAGAGCATGATCTCATGACGTCAGTGCTCTCTTTTTAGGCGATTCCCGATTAAGGTAATGAGAACACTCTCTTAGAAAAAAAATGGGCATAAGCTTATGATCTCATCTCGTTTACTGGTCAAACGAAACTATACGTCCCCAAGGGAGTCTTGAATATTCGAGAGGTGCATTGTGGGATTGAGGGTTGATGCAAAACTAAGATTCCAGAAAACTCAACATTCCGTCAAGGGTATATGGGCCATACTATGAAGTCCACAAAATTGGCAGCTCTTATGTATTACCTAGAAACTACTTCATTGCCATCGCCATTTCAAACGGGAAAAATTCTGAAACCTTTTGAGAATTTATCCTCAAACTGCAATTACTTTTATCTAGATCTCGAGATCTGGGGAATTTTCCTGATAGGGATTTTATAGTTTTCATTCAACACTGGGTGGTACTGCAGTAGTGAACATAAATAAGCCTTTCTGACGCGTTCTCTTTTGAACAATTCGTTGGATATTCATTAAATTTGGTTATGAAGATCGTTGATAGTAGACTACGGACTGATAAGGATTTGGTGTTCCTGTTATGATTATAATAACGTGGCATTGTAGGCAACGTGAAATAGAACTATTCACGTCATTTGGAAGTTTGTTGATTTAATCAGCGAAAACTTGTAATATGTAGTTGATAGGACTCCCAACCACGAAGACAATATTATCCAAGCTCAGCTTACATGTACTTCCCTTGTGATCCAAAATTACTGAATTGGAGTCGATCATATTAGGACCAATTTTGACGAGCGCTGATCGTGAGATGTAGAAACAATTATCATACACCATTTGTAACTGGCAGATCTCCATTGTAGGTTAATTTTGATATATTGTCATTGCTTAATGACTGACACAAACCAGTTACAATAACAAAATTCCCCGTATTCTGGTCTGAATGTGAGTTGCCAGTAGTAGTAAGAGGTGAAATTCCCTAGTAAAAATGTGTCTGAGATTTTTGTCCTCCCCCCCCCCAGTAAAATTTAACGGGGTACTATTTCTGACCGATGACGTCACAACAGGTCACGTGACATCCGGGTTACATTCGGGTCAATTCGGGTGACGTCACTTTCGGTGACCTTACGGCCAGCAAGAGTGATCACCTCTACATAAGACCCCAGTGACTGTGAATCTATGCGGGGCATGCATGTATGGGGTATAGGTGTGGTCATTTTTTTTCTTGTGGATTTTACTATGGGGAGTGGCATCTTGTTTTTCTCGTCTCACCACGTAGAACACGATGGGAGGGGTCTCGAACCCAAGCGGTGAATTCTTTTTGAAAAGTTCAGGTATGTCTGATTGGGTGGATAGGTCCACACTGGCTCAGTGGACAATGTTTTTCTCACCCGGGAACCCACTCCTGGACATTTGTGGTATGGGTTGTGGCATCTTGTTTTTCTCGTCTTACCACGTAGACACGATGGGAGGGGTCTCGAACCCAACCGATGACATGTTTTTAAAAAGTCACTGTGCGCATGCGCATTGGGCAAGTAGCGCTGGGGTTGGCGTTTTGGGGTCTAGGGGGGCCCATAGTGGTCCGATTGGGTCGTATGAGGTCTTATGTTGAAGCTCTCATAGAGGAGCGTCTGACTAATGTGACTAATCGGTCATTTTCCACATTCTACGCATGCGCAGACAGGGGATGTTGGGAATTTGGGCACGAGAAGGGGCGGTGTGGGGTCGAGGTGGGCCGATTGGGCCGTATGAGATATCAGTGTGACGCATTCGTGGGCATATATTTGCCCTTCGGGAAATTGTCTGGGAAAACCCCTGTTCTATTTATAGATCACTTTGGAGTAGTGGAGAAAGGGAAGTTTCGTAGGTGCAATGGATTGCTTTTGGAAGAGATTTTTCCATCCTGCTACATTGGGCCGCTATAAACCGTGTGGGGAAGACTAGTGTGACGTCATCAGAAATAGATAAAGTAGAGAATTTCAGTTGCCTCTTTAGTAGTAGAGAAAGCAGAAACTCAGTATGAGAGGACAACAACAAGGATGACAGGTTAATCATTTTATTATCCCTAATGTTACATCATACCCACGCTGGGGAAGCCGCGCTGGGTATGTTTATAATTCTCGTAGACTCTTGTCCAATCAGAAACCGCCAATTCAGAAAGTTCAATCTTTGTTCGGTGTAACCCAAGCGTCATCGGGCAGTCCATGATATTGTTCAGGCAGTATATCGTTACACAGTTGTTTGCGCAATCTGATCGCATTTTCCAGGGCCTCGGTGGGTGGTAACCCCATATCCTCTTCCAAGTGACGATTGGTCTTCATGATGGACCTGTGCATGGGGTCGCATTTCATTTCAAGCGGCAGGAGGGTATACTGTTCATAGATCGCCATGGCTGTTTTCCTGATGCAGGGGCGCATTTGGATGTACGTCTGCTGTAAGTTATCCTGTCCGGCGTTTTCAATTACAGCAGCATTGCTATTAATAGCTGCTGTCACAATACAATCCCAAAAGGTAGGTGCTTCCTCACTTCCTTGGGATGAGGGCAGACTATCTGAGATCAAGCTCTCCGTATCAGTCCGTGGTCTCTGAATCAGCATTCGCCTCAGTGGACTTCTCGGAGTCTGGATGGAAAGTCTTCTGGTGTCGCATCATATCGTAATGTCTGGTGAACGTGTGTTCGCCCTCAGAGCAAGTATAACCCAAGGTTGAACGTCGACTGTGCGTGTTTTGGGAATACACTTGTTTTTATGGACAGTAACGCCCGTCAACCCCCAAGTTAACGCTTCCAGAGATCGAAGGGCTTCTCGACACTGGGATCAATCTTCATCTGCTCTTCAATTCGGGAAGCGAATCGACCTCCATGGGTTCTTCCATTCGAGGATGCTGGGAAGGGAGATGGAAGGGCTCCTTGGCACTGGCGTCAATCTCCATCGGCTATTCAATTCGGGGAGGCGGATCGAGGATCCATGGGTTCTTGGATTCGAGGATGCAGGGAAGGGAGATGGAAGGGCTCCGCGACGCTGAGATCAATCTCCATCGGCTCTTCAATTCGAGGAGGCGCATCGTAACGTCTGGTGAACGTGCGTTCGCACTCACAGCATGTATAACCCATGTTGACGGTTGAACGTCGACTGTGTGTGTTTTGGGAATATACTTGCTTTTATAGACAGTAACGCCCGTCAACGCCCATCTCAACGCCTTAACGCCCATCTCAACGCCTCAACGCCCTCTCTCAGCGCCTTTTAATGATGCGTTCAAACAAATTACAACACACATAAGGGAAGTGGGAAGAGGTGCTGACATACTCACAGAACCACATGACTTCACAGTATAGACTTCCGGTTAACCTATTCTAAAGCACATACCAAGAATCTAATGATTCGAAATATGTGTTGTATCTTAGGTACGCTTTTATTGTACCTGTTCATGTGGCAACTTGAATGATATGACCACACGGCCCCTAGCACCGGCATAAGCGGTATTAGATATTAGAGCTATGGTGGAAATGCTCGGACAACTCGTATATTGGTAATTGGTGAGCTGTTTCGCTGTGACAACTCGTACACTGGGGATTGGTGAGCTGTATCGTCGTCAGATGAAAATGACGGCATTTAACACAAAAGACTATTCTGTAAGGCCCGACGTCGACCCAGCATCAACTTCCCACAAATGCCAACATATATACAAAAGACCAAATGCTTCTTTTGAGCTATTGCTCTGACATAGGCCGCTTTCCAGTTCATGCCCGAGGTTTTCAACATCGACGCTGTTCTTTCGATTTCCATATGGACCGAGTCCTTGTCCAACAATTTCATATGAGTCACGAGGTCGGCATACTGCCGACGTAAATCCCGCCGTAGTCTGGGTACCAATATGTTATGGGCTAATATTGCGGCTTCTTCTTTCGAATACCCTTTGTGGTGAAACTTGTTTTCTGTGTCCTCCAACGTCTCGCCCATCTCGGCGTCCATACTTTCTTTGAAGAAATCCTTCCATAGCCTCGAGTTCATGATGTGCTGATTCCCTTGTACGGGTTTGGGTTGGTCCTTCACGGTTGGGTGATATTCCGGGACTGATGGTATGAAGGGGACCCGCTGTATGGGGGTGGGTTGCTGCTGGACGGGTGTTGCAAGGTGTGGACTCGGTGGATGGTATAGGGGTATATGACGTTGTGGTGACTCGTCGCCGGGTAACAGGTGGGTCGTGAACCGGCGATCCTCGGGGGTATGAGCTTTTAAGCTTACGAACAGGTAGCCGTATGAAATGGTCGATGTTCTGAGGATAAATTCGACCACCAAACACACGGATTTGTGCTCTGTCGAAGTATTGGCAGTTCAAGCCAATATCTCTGGACGCCTTCGCTTGAGGAAAGATTCTCGGTCGAATAGATGACGGACAGATTGCGATGATGGGACCCTTTGGTAAACAAGTCGGCAACGTGTGAATTGTCTTTGGCCGCACTCATCATGTCATATAGCACTACCACGTTGGTCTGTTCGGGGTCGAAGAAATCCGCTTGATCGATATCGTGATGTATGTCGTGTTTACATGCAAGGGCTAGGAGCTCGGGGATGGGGCAGTCGGGTGTTTGGAGCTCGAAGCTCGGGGATGGGGCAGTCTGGAGCTCGGAGATCGTTTACTCACTCGCTCGCTCAGTCACTCACCAGCGTTAGGGCGTCACTGCGTTGAGGGCATCACTGCGTTAAGACGGGCGTTGGGTCGTAGGATATAGGGTAAACCAGGGATGCGGGTGCACCACAGGTGTTTGCGCATGCATACGGAGCTCCAAGCTCCGAGTTCCAAGAGCTTCGAGCTCCAAGAGCTCCGAGCTCCGAGAGCTCCGAGAGTGAGGCGTGCCCAACGCCCGTCTTAACGCAGTGATGCCCTCAACACAGTGATGCTCTCAACGCTGTGACGCCCCAAAGCTGCTGAGTGAGTGGGCGAGCGACGAGCTTCTGACTGCCCCATCACCGAGCTTCGAGCTCCAAACACCCAACTGCCCCATCCCCGAGCTCCTGCATATAAGCATGACATATATCTGTGAAAGCTTCATTATACGCCGGGTGTCCATGGAGACGAGAGCCATGGTTTACGCATGTCACTTGTGTTCGACGTCATTTTCCACGCCATTTATTCTACGTAGGCATTTGCTTTCCTTACATAATAATCGTGTAGAGCGAAGCCATCTCACGGAACGGAGTCCAGATAACGCGCAAATTCAACGTACGCGCGAAGAACGATCAACACCTACGTCACACACGAGAGTATTAGAGCATCTCTATACGATGACGGTGAGCGACGGTGAGGGGATGTGGGAAGACGTCGTGGGTGATGAAGTTCTAGGAAGAAGGTGTGGCAACCCCTGCTCCGACACGCGTTGTTCGGTGCTACAGTCAGTGGCAGCCCGCTTACGAAATTACAAGGTTACAGAATGTGAGCTTCGTCACAGGGATTCCTCACGATATCGATCAAGCGTATTTCTTCGACCCCGAGCAGACCAACGCGGTAGTGCTAGATGAGGGCTGCCAAGGAAAATTCGCACGCTGTCGACATGTTTGCCAAAGGGTCCCATCATCGCAATCTGTCCGTCATCTATATGACCCAGAATCTCTTTCCTCAAGGGAAGGCATCCAGAGATATTGCCTTGAACTGCCAATACTTTGTGTTGTTCTTCAATCCCATCGACAGAGCACAAATTCGTGTGTTTGGTAGTCGAATTTATCCTCAGAACATCGAACATTTCATGCAGGCGTTTCAAGCCGCGACAAGTCGTCCGTATGGCTACCTGTTCGTAGACTTACCAGCTCATACCCTCCAATGATCGCCGCTTGACGACCCACCTGTCACCCGGCGACGGGTCACCACAACGTCATATACCCCTATACCATCCACCGAGTCCACACCTGGCAGCACCCGTCTAGCAGCAACTCACCTTCATACTGCGGGTCCCCTTCATACCATCAGTCCCGGAATATTACCCAACCGTGAAGGACCAACCTAAACCCGTACAAGGGAATGAGCACAACGTGAACTCGAGGCTATGGAAGGATTTGTTCAAAGAAAGTATGGACGCCGAGATGGGCGAGACGTGCGAAAGCACGTTCACTGGACGTTACGATCCACCTTCCCGAATTTAATAGCCGATGGAGATTGATCCCAGTGCCAAGGAGCCCTTCCATCTCCCTTCCCAGCATCCTCGAATGGAAGAACCCATGGAGGTCGATCCGCCTCCTCGAATTGAAGAGCCGATGAAGATTGATCCCAGTGTCGAGGAGCCCTTCGATCTCCGGAAGCGTTAGGCCGGGGGTTGACGGGCACTACTTTCCATAAAAGCAAGTGTATTTCCAAAACACGCACTGTCGACGTTCAACCGTCAATACTTGCTCTGAGTGCGAACGCACGTTCACCAGATATTACGATATGATGCGACACCAAAAGAATTTCCATCCAGACTCCGAGGAGTCCACTGTGGCGAATGCTGATACAGAGACAGCTGAAAGTCCACCGACTGATACGGAGAGCTTGATCTCATATAGTCAGCCCACATCCCAGCGAAGTGAGGAAGCTCCTACCTTTTGGGATCGTATTGTGTCAGCAGCTGTTAATAGATATGCTGCGATAATTGAAGACGCCGGACAGGATAACTTATAACAGACGTACATCCAAATGTACCCCTGCATCAGGAAAACAGCCATGGCGATCTATGAACAGTATACCCTGCTGCCGCTTGAAATGAAAGGTGACCCCACGCACAGGTCCATCATGAAGACCGAGCGTTACTTGCAAGAGGATATGGGGTTACCACTCACCGAGGCCCTGAAGAATGCGACCAGAATGCGCAAACAACTGTTTGAGGATATGCTGCCTCAGCAATATCGTGGGCTGCCCGATAACGCTTAGGTTACAACACATATAAGGGAAGTGGGAAGAGGTGCCGACATACTGACAGAGCCACATGACTTCACAGTATAGTCTTCCGGTTAACCTATTCTCAAGCACATACCAAGAATCTAACGATTCGTGATATGTGTTGTATCTCAGGTACGCTTTTATTGTACCTGTTCATGTGGCAACTTGGATGATATGACCACACGGCCCCTAGCACCGGCATAAGCGGTATTAGATACAAATCTAGAAAGCTATGATGGAAATGCTCTGACAACTCGTATATTGGTAATTGGTGAGCTGTTTCGCTGTGACAACTCGTACACTGGGGATTGGTGAGCTGTATCGTCGTCAGATGAAAATGACGGCATTTAACACGAAAGACTAGTCTGTAAGGCCCGATGTCGACCCAGCATCAACTTCACACAAATGCCAACATATATCAAAGATCAAAAGGTCTGTACACCGAACAAAGATTGAACTTTCTGAAATGGCGGCTTCTGAATGGACAAGAGCTAGCCTACGAAAATTGTAAACATACCCAACGCGGTTTCCCTAGCGTGGGTATGATGTAACATTGGGGATAATAAAATGATTGATCTGTCATCTTTGTTGTTGTTTCTGTTCTCTCATCTGTCTACATCATCATGGCGTCAAGGCGTTATGATAGGACGTTACGGCGTTAAGATAGGGCGTTAGGGTGTTAAGGAAGGGCGTTACCATGTTGACACGGCCCTTTGGAGTCATATGCTTGCTTTTTTTTCGCCAGACGTCGTCAACGTTCTCCACCTCTTACATATCTCACTGATCCCAAATGGTGTTCGTCATTAATGTCTAGTGAGAAATAAAATGAAACTTACATGTAACTATTTTCTTAATAGTACATGTATAAAATCAAGGGAGACATTTTCTCGTACTACAGATTAATTCGGAGAAATGCCCTGTCCGTGCTTTACACGAGCTATAATTTTATCTAGAAATGTTTCTATCGCGTTTTGTTCAGAGTAAAGGCGATAAAACGACCCCTTCTAGCTCACGTGAAATCGAGGACAACATTTGAAAGAAAGATATTCGGACTTCTTTAGACGGACATATTAGTATACAGAGTTTGTAAACGTTTCAGACATTTCTGATGAATAACTCGGAAATTATCCGACAGATAGATTATATACTCCAACCGTGAAATAGAACTTCGGAGTGGTGAACAGTTTTCAATTGTGCCGTGGTGACAATAAATCATGATATTTTTATTTTTCAAATGAAAAGAGTCAAGTGATAGTCCCTCTGATTGTGACTGTATAAATCTGGTTTAAGTACAATGAAATTGAAAACTGTAAACTGTATTACGTGATGCTGATAGTCCAAATCCCGACATCAAAATATGATCCCAGATACGGGTAGTTAAGTTCATAACTACGGTAAACGCTTAGAATGCTTGACTCTTCTTCGTCGATCCAGGAATTTTTGGTCCCGGGTCAATAACATTTTAGATCTTCATATTGGTTCCACCTGTGAGTAGCAGACAAAGAACCAAAATCAGGAAAAACAAAATACAAAGAACCAATAAAACACAAAGATCAATATGTAGAACCAAATATTCTTGAAGGCAAAGAAGAATTAAGAGTGTAGCCCAAGGTTCTGAAAAACCGAGAAGACCTAAAATTGTAGCACAATATTCTGAAGAACCAAGAAGAACTAAGAGTGTAACACAATTTTTTGAAGGACCAAGAAGAACTAGAGTGTAGCACAATATTCTGAAGGACCATAGAGAACTAAGAGTGTAGCACAAGGTTCTGAAACACCAAGAAGAACTAAAATTGTAGCACAATATTCTGAAGAACCAAGAAGATCAAAGAGTGTATCACAATTGTTTGAAGGATCAAGAAGAACTAGAGTGTAGCACAATATTCTGAAGGACCATGGAGAACTAAGAGTGTAGCACAAAATTCTGCAAGACCAAGCAAGAAGAATCGAACGTGTAGCACACTATTCTGAAGAATCAAGAGGAACTAAGAGTGTAAAACAATATTCTCAATGACCCAAGATGAACTAGATGTGAATCACAATATTCTGAAGAGCCAAGAAGAACTAAGAGTATAGCACAATATTCTGAAAACAGTAAATTGTTCTAAAGAACCAATAACTAAGAGTGTAGCGTAATACTCCGAAGGATAAAAAAATGAAAGTGTAGCACAATATTCTGAAGAACCTAGAAGAACTAAGATCTGAAGGACCAAGAAGTACTAAGACTACTGTAGCACAATATTCTGAAGAACTAAGAGTGAAGCACAAATTGATATTCTGAAAAAAACAAACAAGAAGAACAATGTTCTGAACAACCGAGAAGACCTAAAATTGTAGCACAATATTCTGAAGAACCAAGAAGAACTAAGAGTGTAACACAATTTTTTGAAGGACCAAGAAGAACTAGAGTGTAGCACAATATTCTGAAGGACCATAGAGAACTAAGAGTGTAGCACAAGGTTCTGAAACACCAAGAAGAACTAAAATTGTAGCACAATATTCTGAAGAACCAAGAAGATCAAAGAGTGTATCACAATTGTTTGAAGGATCAAGAAGAACTAGAGTGTAGCACAATATTCTGAAGGACCATGGAGAACTAAGAGTGTAGCACAAAATTCTGCAAGACCAAGCAAGAAGAATCGAACGTGTAGCACACTATTCTGAAGAATCAAGAGGAACTAAGAGTGTAAAACAATATTCTCAATGACCCAAGATGAACTAGATGTGAATCACAATATTCTGAAGAGCCAAGAAGAACTAAGAGTATAGCACAATATTCTGAAAAACAGTAAATTGTTCTAAAGAACCAATAACTAAGAGTGTAGCGTAATACTCCGAAGGATAAAAAAATGAAAGTGTAGCACAATATTCTGAAGAACCTAGAAGAACTAAGATCTGAAGGACCAAGAAGTACTAAGACTACTGTAGCACAATATTCTGAAGAACTAAGAGTGAAGCACAAATTGATATTCTGAAAAAAACAAACAAGAAGAACAATGTTCTGAACAACCAAGAGGAACAAAGAGTGTAGCACAATATTCTGAAGAACCCAGAACTAATATATTGACATTCAATATCACATGCACGTAAGGTACAGAAACACAGCCGTTGCGGCCGTTGTTTACCTGTGTATTCGTTTATTTTAATTGGTTGAGACACCATCACGTGATATTCCGCAATTCTCGATGTCTTATGAAAAAAACAGCTCGTCAATGTGATGTCCCACGATCTTGCGCCGATATCACACGATCACGCGCTGACGTCACACGGCAGAGTCACATGGTCTCGCGCAGTTATCGCCCGTGAACAGACTCTTTCGCAGCATTGTCGTCTGTTGTGCTGTCATTCCGCTGTATTCACGATGGCGTGTACAGACGGAAAGCGTTTTACGTAATACCAACTGATGAACATTTGGCCGAAATCATGGATTTGTATTGTTTAGGTGAAGGTGATGTGAAGGTGAAGGTGAAGGTGAAGGTGAAGGTGATGTTCAACTCGTGCTCCGCACTCGTTCAACACATCACCTTCTCGAGTAGCTAAATAATATATAGCCCTCCCGAGTATGAGGGCTATAGGTCGGCCCCAGTCACCTCCAGCGAGGGTTTTAGATAATTTTATTACGAATCACCCACCTCTGAAACTGCCGTACATCTAATCTCTATCCCCTCCTGCGCACTATTTTAAAATCTTGCGCACTATTGTGAAATAGTAACGAATATATCGCCGTCTGAATTTTCCAGTCGAAAACTTCAACTCTCTACGCGCCATGTTGGTGACGTCACGCTATATGTGTATATGGGCCATTTGCAATTGAACATGGCGCGCGAAGTGAAAGTCGTCGACTGGAAAATTCAGACGGCGATATATTCGTTACTATTTCACAATAGTGCGCAAGATTTTAAAATAGTGCGCAGGAGGGGATAGAGATTAGATGTACGGAAGTTTCAGAGGTGGGTGATTCGTAATAAAATTATCTAAAACCCTCGCTGGAGGTGACTGGGGCCGACCTATAGCCCTCATACTCAGGAGGGCTATATATTATTTAGCTACTTCTCGAGCTGACAAATCGTGATATCACAACTCACAGCATGCAATATCTGTATATTATTTCTCTGTGCCAGAGGAATCATATGCAGTGTGGGAGTATAAAACATGAAATTTGCAAATCAAGGAAAATCTGCCGAACATCTGACATTAGCCAGGCAGCCGTCGTGGACAATGAATTTTTGCTTCAATAAGCACAGGACATTTCTCATAGGCAGCTGTTATTGTCACCTTGGCCTGTAGCATATTGGCGTAAAACCAACCGGGCGTGAGTTAAGCGAGATTCGCATACAGCTCATTAAACCAAAGAAATAAGCACGTACATCCAATGACTAATAATATTAACAGGCTGTGTCTGAGTGTTTAATTTTTGATTTCTATCTTTTTGCAGCTTGTGCATTCTCTCTTCTTGCGGCCGTTGTTTACCTGCATCATCTGAATGTCCTCTCCAGTGTCATGTATTATCCATTACTCTGCCTCAACATCATAATGGCATTGTCCATTACGACGTCTGTGATCTCACGAGAAGTCTCCATGAACGTGACATCCTGGATATTCATGGCGATATGGCTTCCGGTTACACTGCTACTCAAGATTGATAGAAGTTCGTCAGATGCCATGGTTGAAGATGTTACTTATAGGCGATCAAATTGTGGACTGTCGGCCTGGATGAGGCAGGGTATATTCCTTTACCTCCTCGATCGTGTGGTGGAAGACACAGCGAGTTTGAGCTGTGTCACATGGATAGTTGCTTTCAAAATGGCCGTTCATTTGTTCGAGTCATCAGTTTGCACCAGACAAACGACCGATAATGACGCAAGGTCCTTAAATAATAGTACAACAATAAGCAAATATCTAACCATTATTACCGAATGTATCTTCCTCTTAGCTCTTGTGCTGTACAGTATGTTATCAACAAGTTTCTGGAAGCTATTATTGTCAGGACTGTATTGTATCATTACAACATCTCGTATTAGATCGTCTCTCCTTCAACAGCTCGGAAACCTTACTTTCGACTTTCTAGATGGTTTGGAACATGAATACTGCGAAGGAATGCTATTGTTATTCGAAATAATGACAGTATTATATTTATTCTTCTCAGGGTTTGTCAATTTTGATTGGATCACCTTGATTTTATGTATAGTTACATTGGTCCAACCAATCAGGGAGTTCTCTTCGTGGGTCTGGGAGCGAATACGGTCGGAACGTACGACCTTGACCCAGTTTCGGCGTGCTGGGTTGCATGAACTCTTACGTCATGATGACGTGTGTCCCGTCTGCCTCTTTCCAATGAGGTCGGCCAGGGTGACGCCATGTGGTCACTTGTTTCACGGCAAATGTCTTCGTTTGAGTCTCAATGAAAAACCTGCATGTCCGCTATGTATCCAACAACTTCAGGGGTTGGACGGGTGAGAGATGCAGATATACTGTACTGTTATGTTTTTGAGATCTGGCGTTAGTCAGAGGCTCTTTAGAATGCTGTAGGGAAATGGACAAAAGTGCAAACCGACTCGCGGGATAGCCTTACGCTGCATGAAAGTAGTTCCACAGAGATGAGTTTTGGGGATCCTTAGTCGTTGAAAGGCTTTTGTATGTCTATATTTAGTCACTAATAGTCACTTGGCATATATTTGATCCCTTATCTGCATTAAATATTACTCTGTTCATTGTTTCCCCACAAAATATGAGATTAATACGCTCTAAAGTATGGCAGACTGGCATCGTCACTTTACCAAAGCTTGAACTCTGCTGAGAAAATTATACAGTTTAGCTGGTTAGGTGTATATGTGAGAGATGCACTACCATAGCACCACCCTGGCCACCATTGTTTCATTATCACCTTTGCAGGTCACTGTTTGCTTTTCTCACAAGAGCAAGCTATAACATATCTTATAATCTTTTCATATCTTGTACTCCGCCAGTCAACATGTGGGATATCCAGAAAGTGTAATACATGTCTTGTCTTATCCTAACTTGTGATATAACCATCACCAACCTTGATGTCTCACTCATAACACTAAATCAATCTCTATTTACCCCTAGGTATAATCTCTGTTATTTACCAATAGGTACATGTATGTTCTGTACAAACTGACCTTAATCCCCTGTGGGTATTTAGGCATAGACTTCATTCCACTGGCCCCTTTATCCATCGAATTCTCAACAGGTCAGTTTGCAGTTTCAACGCAACACCAACAATACCATGTTAAAGAAGGTATCATATTGCTTTCTTTATGCTGGTTAAATTAACATGGTGGTCATGGTGTTCATCTGGAATCCCGAACTGACGTATTGGAGAAATTTTGTATCAAGATAAAGAGCAAAATTCAGCTATATTGGTTGAGTCAAGGTTGGATGAGCACCTACTGTAGTGTCTAATTGGACGGAAATTAATTGGATACATGTAACACATGGTTAGCGTAACGTGTGCAACTTCCCTCGTTATAGGACTACCTTTCATTGTTCCCACAGATCAATTTCACCTAAACTACGATAGAAGTAACTCCGAAAATGGAAGTCATTGTGATATAATATTCTATATTTCGGCTTCCATTTTCGGAGTTGCTTTTATCCTAGGACTGCCTTTCTTTGGTATGTTCAACTTCATTATGTCGGTATCTTTTAAGATGGGCCGTTCGCGCCATAAATCCAAACGCTTAATAAATTTAAACGTTTAACTTGCACCAACCAATCAGATGTCATGAATTGACATTTGGAAGACATTTCCTGTCCAAAAGCAAACGTTTGCTGTTGTAACGTCCAATACTTTAGACGTTTCCTGTCAAAAGGCAAACGTTTCCAGTAGTAATATTCGAGACTTTTAAACGTTTCCGGTTTAAGGGAAATCGTTACCGGTTGTGATCGTCCAGTCAGATTTTTTTATTGCTGCCGCGTATGTTCAAACCTCAACATCAACACATGTCCACTGGCAAAACGTTTCCGCTATGTAGTCTGTTTGAACCAATCAAAATAACCCTTACAAATATTCGCGCATATAGTATTCCTCATGCCCACCGTGCATCATGTCCTGCGCAAATTGTCCCGGTGCCAAAGATATTCTCCACAACCTAATTTGTAAGAACGGTTTTCATTGGTTAAAATACACTACATACCGGAAACGTTTGCCAGTGGAGATTTGCACGTGTTGGTGTAGATGTTGGAATACACGCGGCCCAAATAAAAAATCTGATTGGACGATCACAACCGGAAACGTTATCCTTTTAACCGGAAACATTTAAGAGACCGAATTTTTCTTTTGACAGGAAACGTCTGAAGTCGCGAATTTACAACTGGAAACGTTTGCTTTTTAACAGGAAAATTTCAGTTCATAACATCTGATTGGTTGGTTCAAGTTTAAACGTTTAAACTTTTTAAAGTTTTACAATTTTAAGCGTTTAAGAAGTTAAAACGTTTAAAGGATGCGTTTATGGCGCGAACGGCCCTTCATATACCTTGTCACAGGATGTAACTTGTGATTGCGTTTAAGCCACATACATTCGTGCCTGGTGCCACCTGTGCCTAACTTGAAATTAAATATATAATTGTGCGTTTATTTCATTACAAACTTATCGCCCAATAACCCAGCTACCAGATCTCATTAAAGCCCATAGGCTCTAGTTTTCTATTTTATCCTGTACTAATGATGTGTGCAGTCTTGAAGTCTAACCGACATATATATGTATAATGTTCGAATTAATATTGAGAAATTTTTAGAACACTTTTGTGATTTTTAAATTTCGGAATCGAAAACAACAGGAGTATCATGATCTCAATCGTATCATTATTTGCATAACTGGAACAGTCGGCCCTTTCATCATTAATGTATTAACACTAAGACATCTCTCACTGAATAACACGTAGCCAGGTAAACTTCCATTTCTCGTTATGCTTGATCGCATAATGTGCTTCATGGGAACGAATCATGTACCTATCTTCATGAAAATTTTGGCAACTTTAATTTGGGAATTTGTCAGTAATCACTACTTAAAAGCATTTCCCCGCAAGAAGCATAATGGAAATTTACTACCCAGAGCAGAACAGGCACTCCAGCTACGTTCTCTTCAGTGAGACGTTTCCTTTGTTATTACGTTAATATGAAAAAGACCAATATAACATTTCAAATGTTGAATGACATTCTAGATGATACAATCACATCTTGTTTATCGATGTGAATAAGCATATTTGAATATCAGTTGTTTTCTATTGGTTTTGACAGGAGGGGGCGGTATGTTACAGACCACAGCATATAATATACATACTGGGTAAATCTTATAAGCGATGTCTTGTAAAATCTTGTGGTATTGATGGATGTATATAAGTTTTTCTTACCAGTGTTATTGATATATACATATACATATATCTTTACATCGTTAACCTCTGCTCAGTTTAACTGACGCTCTGTTTTGGTCTCTAGTTGTTAAGGTTAAACCTTTTTCTCTTTAAATATATATATATTGTTATATCTAGTGCTATTCTCATATTCTCATACCAATCACAAGGCCAGTGAACTGAAGTTTTTACACCATATATAAATATATATATATCATTTACATACTGCGTATATGCTTCTTGTTGTGTTTTACCTTTGACTTTTCTGTGTTTGCGTGGTACCAATGAAATGATTTTCTTTTTATGTATGTTAAAGTGTTTCCCGTCCAAAGGACAATTTAAAATGGCGAACAAAAACAGGGGGTCGACCTACTCGTTTTATTTTTTTATTTTATGGCCATAAAGGAATCATTTTCGCTTCCCGAAAAAGTGCGGATTTTGGTCCGCCAGATATTCAATTCCGGACACGATTAACTCTGTAGAGGCGAGTGGGTGCGATCAACAAGCAATTATTATATTCTCGTTTGGAGAAGTGGTTACGTCCAGCAGGGTGATACTATAGATATCAGTTAGTAGAAAGGTAAGAAGAATTACCTTGCTGTCAAAATCGGGCGACCTTCCCTATTATAAAATTAGGGAGACACCACTTTGTACGAAAACCTGGCAAGTGTGGAGTGCACCGTAGAGTTGCAATTTCCGATATCGAAAATTCAGTGACAATTTCCGATATCGGAAATTGCATTTCGGATATCGGAAATTGAATTTCCGATAACGGGAATTGTCCCCGAATTTCCGATATCGGAAATTGCAATTCCCGATATCGGAAATTGCAATTCCCGATATCGGAAATAGAATTTCCGATATCGAGAATTAGAATTTCCGATATCGAAATTCAGTGACAATTTTCGATATCGGAAATAGAATTTCCCATATCGGGAATCCAATTTCCGATATCGGAAATAGAATTTCCCATATCGGGAATTGTCACCGAATTTCCGATATCGGAAATGAAAGCTGGAAGGTTTACAAAACCTAGGGGTGCATTCCACACCTAAATGATGTGCGGCTAAAAACAGGCATGGGTTCGGATCTTCGGCCATAAATAGATGTAAAATCTTTAACAAAAACCTTGTAAAAATATATATTTTCTAAATGGGCACACTCGTGCCCTTATTTCAGGAGACTTGTGAGCTATTGAAATTGAAAAGGGAAGACGTGCAATCCTCCGTTACCCTTCTTCAACTTTTCTGAAAAACTCCACAGCAAGAAGAATTACCTTGCTGTCAAAATCGGGCGACCTTCCCTATTATAAAATTAGGGAGACACCACTTTGTACGAAACCGTGTGGCAAGTGTGGAGTGCACCGTAGAGTTGCAATTTCCGATATCGAAAATTCAGTGACAATTTCCGATATCGGAAATTGCATTTCGGATATCGGAAATTGAATTTCCGATAACGGGAATTGAATTTCCGATATCGGGAATTGTCCCCGAATTTCCGATATCGGAAATTCAATTTCCGATATCGAAAATTCTAATTTCCGATATCGGGAATTCAACTTCCGATATCGGAAATTGAAGGTCATGAATTTCCGATATCGGCAATTTTAATTCCGATATCGGAAATTTTAATTCCGATATCGAGAATTCAATTTCCGATATCGGAAATTCTCGAATAAAAAGCACTTTGGCTTGCCATAGACTTGGTCACAACCCTGGGTGTTTGGGGTTTTCGAACAACACCGCTTTAGAACTACTTCGATATATGAACCCGTACTTTTCCGGGAATGCCAGTGGTACAGATATATCAGTCGCCCTAGGACAATCTAAGGTTTGACCTCACATTTTCTAAGGTTCTAAGGTTTGACCTCACATTTATTACAACAGAAGGCATCTCAACTGTTTTATATCCAGGAATCTGTCCTGTGTAACATATCAAATGTTTTAGTTAATCTTGTTGAGGGAAAGCCCTAAAATTGGGGAAATACAATATGACCGCCACCTGTCATAATAATCATCAAAGCACCTGTCATAATTACGGATGGAACACTATCTGGAGCTTCTTCTCAGTGACTTAGATCGCGCCAGTAATCTAATATTAGTCAAATGAAAAACACATAAGTCATTTGGGGTATCAATGACGAATAATCTATCTAGAAGAGTAGATAGCAAAGCGAAAGTTCGAAGTCAGTGGATTGAGCCAGACAAAATGTAGCGAATGTATGGTAAAGGCTTGGTGGAAAAGGGGTCACAAACCTATTCAAAACATTACGATATAATCGTAATATTACTCCAGAACAGTAGATAGCAAAACGAAAGTTCAAAGTCAGTGGATTGGGTGGAGTTGAGCAAAAGTTCGCAAATTTCTGGTTCAAAGCTTGATGGGAATATGTCACAAAAGCTGGCTAATATATTACGGTATGAAGACAAACGACATAGACCCAGTGACTCAGATGGCAAAAGTAATCCAATATATGTAAAACAAAAAGTGTTAACGTCACTTCCGATCCTGGTCCTGAACCTGCTCATATGTTACCTCACTTCTGGTGATTATGCCACTTCCGGTGATGTCATAATTTTCCGGTTATAACGTCACTGAACCGTAACCTGAAACTGTATCTTTGGTCCAAAGTGGTAAATTTTACTCTACTCATTAGGCATCGTGTCATAAGGTGCAGGACGAATGCATCCCTTAATAATTATCGGAACCTGGAGACCAGGTGATAGTTAGATAGATAAAATTTTATTCTTGTCGCGCCATACATTAACTAGAGCATATAGGCTTAGATATGTAAGCATGTGACATGGTTTTGAGTATAACTCTTGACTGTGGTGTGAACTCTGCCATGGTCAGGTCTGGATAAAATATATTACAGACATTTTTACAGAAATATTTTTCAGAAAAATCATGCTGACAGAAAAAAACAACTTTTTAGGCAGAAACATCAAAACTACGGAAATACCCTTTTCTCAAAAGTAGGGAATGATAAAAAAAGATGAATAAAAATAAAGCTCAGAAATGATTTTAAATGTCTATTATCAACTTACTCGTACTGCATTAAGGAGGCCTTAGACCTTTATGTGAAGTTCTGCTACATTTTTCTATAAAGACATTCAAAACTTCCAGCAAACTAGTAAAGATAACATACTTAAAGTGAACGTAAAGGCTGCGACAACACAGGCATTGTGTGGAAGCACTATATTAAAAGTATCATTTGGCAGCAACAAATATTTTTTGTGATTTTTTCCCTCCCAAATTGTTTTTTCCAAACACGGGAATTATTGACTGATGCAACAAGCGACTGGAGTCGGCCATATCAGTTTATTGATTAGCCTTGCGCCAATGAAAACGCTTGTATGGAGCACGTGATATTTTCCTGTGACGTAGTATCACTTTGTTTTGGCATCGCTGTAGCACGAATTGTGATTGTGGAGGTGGAGAGCTCGGCTGTTTCAAGCGTGTTTTGACTGTGTTGCGTGTCTCCAGCAAGTGTTTACTGACCTGAAACGTTCCATGAACTACTCACTACTTTCGTCGACATCGGAGCGTTTTGGTTAAAACTGGTAACCCTGTAAACCTTCATTTGTCTCTTCGTCAGAACTTGAAGTCAGGCTAGCCTCCTCGTTCGTCGCTATGTTTACATGCTTTTTACGCTTTCTAACTTCACGAAGTAGAGAGCTCCAAAGTGATACAACGTCACTGCTCTGATGTGAGATAGCCAGCATGGCGGCAGCCGGGGAACAATAATACAACGGAGATAATTTCGTTCCTACTCGGTGCAAAAAAATGCCCAAAAATATTTGTTGCTGCTATTCCAGTATTTCAATGTAGCTCTTTCCCACAGAGTGCATGTTGCCTCAGCCTTTACGTTCACTTTAAAGGAAATTAGAGAATTTTCCGAGAGCCATTAAATGGCCACTAGGCAAAATGTAGGAGGTTTTCATTAACTATGGGGGAAAAATAACGGAATATTTTTTAGAATTATGAGAATTCTCAGCAATAAGACATTTGCACTAAAAACACAAGAAACACACAGTGCCAAGAAAAATGCACTGCACAAACCCTCCCCATCCCTTGAAATGATTCTTACAGAAAGAAAGCTCGTGTGAAACACGTCAAGAGCAGTAGCAGTGCGAAAACCGATTCCCGCGCATTGAGGCTGAGGAGTCATGCGGAGCTGACGTCACGGATGACGTCACATCCGTTCACGTGACATCCGGGTAACTTCCGGTGACGTCATTTCCGATCACGTGACGGCCCAGAAAGAGTGATCTTCCCCTACATAAGACCCTGGTGACTTCCAATGTTAATCTCCCGGAATGCACGTCATCAAACAGGGTCCCCAAACATATCGCCAACTATATGCCCAGCATAAATGACAAGTGGGGAACCCTCTGTTTCTCCACATAGCCATACAGCGAGAGAAGGGAAATCTCCCTGGTCTTAGCTGGAGTCGAACCCGTACTGCGCGCTCCAGAAGCGGGCAGGTTATACACTGCACCACGAGTCAGCCCATACTAGGCAAGGTACCCTAATATACCTACCTGAAGGCACATCTATATACGGCTATGGTGTAGGCCCATTCTGGTCCAATGTTTAATCTAATGGCAACCCACTCATCGACATTTGCGGTATAGGGTGTGGCACCTTGTTTTCTTCATCGCGAGCTGTAGAACACGATGCGAGGGGTCTCGAGGCCATGCGTTGAAATTTTGTTGAAAAGTTACTGTGCGCATACGCACTGGACAGGCAGATCGAGGTGGATATTTATGGGGTCGAGGTGGACCTCTACTGGTCCGATTGGGTCGTGTGAGGTATCAGGGTGAAGCTCTCGTGAGAAAGCATCCAACTGGATGGGTGAGGGGTGGAACTGATGTCATTCTGCGCATGCGCAGTGACAAAAGGTATTGAAATGGACGTTTGGGGGTCGAGGTGGACCCATGATAGTCCGATTGAGCTGTGGGAGATATTAAAGTGAAGCTCTCATGTAGGACCATCCGACTGGATGGGCGAGTCGTCCGTTTTCAACATTATGCGCATGCACAGACAGGGAATTGTGGGAAAAGGGCATTGAAAGGGACGTTTTGGGGTCGAGGTGGACCTATAATGGTCCGTTTGGGTTGTGTGAGGTATCAATGTGAAGCTCTCGTGGGAGAGCGTCCAACTGGATGTGTGTGGGGTAGAACTGACGTAGTTCTGCGCATGCGCAGTAGAAAAAGTGTCATGAAATGGACGTTTTGGGGTCGAGATGAACCCATATTGGTCCGATTGAGCTGTGGGACTCTCATAATGGACCATCCGACTGGATGGGTGAGTCCTAGAAATATCGTCTATCTGCGCATGCGCAGACCGGGAATTGTGGGCAAAGGGCATCGAAATGAACGTTTTGGGATCGTGGTGGGCCAGTAATGGGCGTACTGGGTCGTGTGAGGTGTCATAATGAAGCGCTCCTCCAGGTCGATCAAGTCATGGGTGGGCGCATGTTTTCACTGAAAAAAAACGGAGTCATAGAAATGAGAATTTTGTTGTTGTTGTTGAGATAGTGTAGTCTCTCAATTTCGGGGAAGTAAAAGTCAAGGGAAGTAATCCAGTTTAGTAGTACAGGAAGCAGAAACTGTCAGGGTTAATTTTTCGGAGAGTTTTCTGGGAAAACCCCTGTTCTATTTATAGTTCACTCGGAAGTAGTAGAGAAAGGGGAGTTTCGGAGTGCAACGGAGTGCATTTGGAGGAGATAAGGGCCTTGTTCGAGTTACCTGTGTGTGTGGTGGCGTTGGTGGTGTGGTGTGTGTGTTTGTGGTGGTGTGTGTGGTGGTGGTAGTGGTTTATGGTGGTGGTGGTGGTGTGTGTGTGTTTGTGGTGGTGGTGGTAGTGGTGTGTGGTGGTGGTGGTGGTGGTGGTGGTCGACATGGTGGTGGTGGTGTCTGTGCATATAGGGATTAACACGTGTCTCTCATCAGTCCATGAGTGAGTGAGGCGTACCCAACGCCCGTGAGGCGTGCCCAACGCCCGTCTTAACGCATGGACGCGCTAACGATGGTGAGTGAGTGAGTGAGTGTGAGTGACAGGGAGTGAGTGAGAGAGTTGTCATATAAAGTCGTGTGTACACCATTAGCGTCAGTCTGTGTCCACCCCTTACGTCTTAATACCATGATACAGATGAGAAAACAACAACAAAGATGACATATCAATCATTTTATTCTCCCCTCCAGTAGAGCATACCCATGCTGGGGGAGCCGCGATGGGTATGTTTACAATTCTCGTATGCTCTCGTCCAATCAGAAGCCGTCCTTTGAGAAAGTTCAATCTTCGGTCAGGGTCGCTTTTGACCTAAGCGTCATCGGGCAGTCCAGGATACCGTTGAGGCAGCATGTCCTGAAACAATTGTTTGCGCATTCTGATCGCATTTTCCAGGGCCTCGATGGGTGGTAACCCCATATCCTCTTTCAAGTGACGCTTGGTCTTCATGATGGACCTGTGCGTGGGATCGCCTTTCGTTTCAAGCGGCAGCGGTCTATACCCTTCATAGATCGCCATGACTGTTTTCCTGATGTTCGGGCGCATTTGGGTGTACGCCTGCTGTAAGTTATCCTGTCCGGCGCCTTCGATTACCGCAGCATGGGTATTAATAGCTTCATGCACAATACGATCTCAAAAGGTAGGTTCTTCCTCACTTCCCTGGGACGTAGGCTGGCTATCTGAGGTCAAGCTCTCCGTATCAGTAAATAGACTCTCAGCTGTTTCTGTTTCGATGTCATTATCTGCCTCCTCACGGGCTCCTCGGAGACTTCAATCCCATGTATATTCTGGTGTCGCATCATATCGTAACGCCTGGTGCACGTGCGTTCGCACTGAGAGGATGTATAACCCATGTTGACAGTTGAACGTCGACTGTGCATGTTTTTGGAATACGCTTGATTTTATAGACAGTAACGCCCGCCAACGCCCAGCTCAACGCCTCAACGCTCTGGTGAAATAGCCCAGAAGCTCTGATTTTTGGCGCTCTCCGAGCCCCGGAGAGGGCGACCGACCGACCGACCGACCATTATAGGTCCACCTCGGCCCCAAAACGTCCCTTCCAATGCCCTTTTCCCACAATTCCCTGTCTGCGCATGCGCAAAATTTGGCAAACGGACGACTCACCCGTCCAGTCGGATGCCCCCCACGAATGCTTGACGATGACACCTCATACGACCCAATCGGACCACTATGGGCCGACCGCGACCCCCAAGCGTCCATTCCAATACCCTTTGTCAATGCGAACGCACAGAATGACGTCAGTTCCACCCCCCACCCATCCAGCTGGAGCCCCCCCCCCCACGAGAGGCTTACACGGATACCTCACACAGCACAGTAACTTTTTTATATACTAATGTGTCATGCCGTTTTCATGATAACAATTCCATGCATAATTTTTTTTTTAAAAAGCTGAAAAATCAACTAAAAAGAAAATGGTGTATCTGCAATACCATCACTGCAGCCATCTTCGATTTTTCGTTTACATTTTCTGCTTGAGCTTGTCCTAAACCCATAGCATATAAGTTCCAACCCTTATCTCGCAGGTTTGGAGAAATCGTGCTAATTTAGCGAAGTATCGCTTTCGTATTCACGTATGTCAAAGTCAAAGCTGGAATTCGTGTGCGGTGTCGAGCTTTTCATCTTTCTACTTTCGGTTTTGCGTGATGGAAAGCTCGAATACGGAAGCAATGTAGAGCTTTCCATCTTCCTACTTCCAACTTTGCAAGATCTGAATTGTCAAGTGTCACATGGACCCTACTTACCTCCCTTTGAATGTTATATCATTAGACTCGTACCTTGCCCCCATAGTCACAGAGATCTGAGGACAAACAAGGAGAAGCCGGCTTGCCATCAGCGACTGGCTGATCCATCTGGTAGCCTATAGTATTGGATCCTTCTATGGAGTGCCAATGTCTGGCTGATGCAGCAACAACAACATTTTCCCAGTTAGACGGCAGATTTTGAAATCGAACACGAGGCCGCACTGTGTCATCGGTCAACTGAGACAGTCACGTGGTTGTGTATGAAGATTGGGGTGGCTCCTATAAATAGGGATCCAATGAGAATGCTCGTCTTAGCTTAAAATGGCGGGGTCGAATGACCAATCACTGAAGGGGGACATCTGAAACAGTACACAGCAGAGTCCTACAGTCTTATCTATCTGGCCGAGTGGCGTCACCGGTAGATCTGGACCGGTGGTGTCAGACGGGCATGTGCACTAAAGTTAATTTCTTCGAAATAGCTAAATTTCTACGCAAGAGTTACTGCGATGTAGTTGTCGTCATAAATCACCCCGACATGTGGAGATGTAATGAGGTTTCTTCAAACGTAAATAAATTTTGAAATCAGAGAAAATTTGATCCACCAATCAATGATACGCTGATGGAAAGATGGCTACTTATTGCTTGTCCGCAGATCTCCTGAGTCTGCGGGCAAGGTACGAGTCTATTAAATCATAGGCAAGCCAATGGTTGGCCATCCCTGCCACAAGTCGTCATTTTATGCCATGGTATAAAATAATATATACCATGGTACAAAATAATTATAAGATGCCTATAAATATTTTGTACCATGGTATAAAATCGCCAAGCCTACCATAATTCGTATTTATAGGATGCCTGTAATTATTTTGTACCATGGTATAAAATCGTCAAACCTGTCTTAGTTCGTATTTATTGGATGCCTGTAAATAATATATACCATGGTACAAATTAATTTAGCCGTAAGTCGTAAATAACTCGATGTCTTGCCAAGAATATTAAATTTAATCAACTTGTAACAAGCATAGACATATGGTAATTTTATACCATGGTATAAAATAATATATATACCATGGTACAAAATAATTACAGGGTGCCCATAAATATTTTGTACCATGGTATAAAATCGCCAAGCCTACCGTAATTCGTATTTATAGGATGCCTATAATTATTTAGTACCATTGCCAAGGCTGTCATAATTCGTATCTATATGATGCCTATAATTATTTTGCATCATGGTATAAAATCGCCAAGCCTGCCATAAGTCGCCTGTATTTATAGGATGCTTATAATTATTTTGTACCATGGTATAAAATCGTCAAACCTGCCTTAATTCGTATTTATTGGATGCCTGTAAATAATATATACCATGGTGCAAATTAATTTAGTCATAAGTCGTAAATAACTCAATGTCTTATCAAGAATTTTAAATTTAATCAACTTGTAACAAGCGTAGACATATGGTCACATGAGCAAATTGGAAGTGGATTGATTTTCGACGTCCTCTCTCATGGTGCTTTGCGCTATACGCTGCGTTCGATTTTCTCGATGCGGGAGGCATCCTCGTTTCTTGGACATAAAAAGGAATTTTAGGTACACTAATCTTCGTTCCATGTATACTTTATCAGATGAGCTCAGGTAAGAAATCCTTAATTACACACTGCATATACATGTCACCATATCGAATCCTCTTATTCTATCTCATTAATACGCAACTCTTTGTACTATAAGCTAAGGTGGCATGGGTGGAAAGAGAGAAAGAGAGAATTGAAGTTGAACGTCGCGTTCAGACTGTTTAAACAGCCATATGTATACACACGTCTACATCTATTTCCTGGTTAAAGGATTTTTATCAATATTTTTTTTTCTCTGGAATGTGTATCAGAAGAGTTAGTACTTAACTAAGAATTTTTTTTAAAAAAATTTCCTTGTCCCCTGTGGGCGTATTTAAGCCTTTTTGCAACTCTATTTAGCTCCCAGTCAGATATGCATATTTGTGGGATGAAAGCGAGGCCGCCAATCTGTGACGTCACAGACGCGAGAGATCGCTAATGACAGGTAGCAATTTAGTATGGATTACATACTGGGAGAGATTTCTTTTAGTGGCATTTAGAAGTTGGGAAGTAGATAAATAAACAAATTGCTTATGGATAACAACTTGTAGTTTATTCGGAACGACGTTTTGATACAGGTATCGTTCTCAAGTCAATGACATCAATGATTGAAATTGTAGTTTAAGGGCCGCTTCCCATTCGGATTTCGCGGCCCATCAACTCAATGTTTTATTTGGATTTCGCGGTACATTTCTTTATTTTCTTTTAATATCTTTTCCAGCGCTAAATATATAAATAAATAAATGAATAAATAAATAAATAATGATAGATAACAATGATAGATTAGCAGGAGATATAAATAGAAGTAAATAAGAGTCGCTATGTACAAGTTCGTAAGTCTCTTTCGGGTTTTTTTGGTTAAGCTATACTAGTAAATATGAGTTCACTGTAGGTCTAATCGCGTGGATGATTCCTTTGTCTTGGTACCCCTTTGTACGCACAAAGCCGTCCAGAAAAAACTGGGAGAACCATGGGCGTCTTCAGGATTTTTCTAATCGACTTCCCTAACGACGCCCTTGGGAACAGGGTGGGTTCTTCCAGAAATCTGTGCCTGTAACAATTGCTTGGAGTGTGTATTGGGGCACAGGACGGCAGGTCTACGTCCTATATTGTGTGAAAGTCAAAGGATGATATTCTGTGTTGTGGCGTCATTTCGGTGTCATATATAGCGTGTCTGTGTGGTTTAGGATTTGGTATTCTGGTTGCTCAGTTCGGTGGGGTAGCGTGTCTGGCGTGGTACAGGGTCGAGTATTCTGGACGTTCTTGTGGACCGACGATGATGATCTTCATCATGTTCATCTCCATTTGGTGCTGTTTCATAATATTTGTCGTCATAGGTGTTCTGTTTCATGGCTGGTCTTACTCGTGTGTTGTCTTCAGTGTGCTGTGCCTGTATTACAAAGAATAGAAGAGTTTGTAGTTTCTTGTTTTCTGGTGTTATTTTTTGCCATCGACTGGCACTATCGTGATCTAAGTCACACATGATCAATAGCAATAAATAATTAGGTACTAAATATTATAAATAAAAATATTATTATAGTTAAAGCCGATTGTGAATGTTTGATATAACCTCCAGTCTTCTGCCCCTGCATGAAAACCGGACGGTTAACATTCGTTAACGAGGGTTGGAAATAAGGGAACACAATTTGGTCAGAGCTCGTTATTAGGAGCTTTTAATTTGATCAGTGAATTTGTCTATGTTATTGCTATGGCATTTTGATTGGTTAGTGTCCAAATTTGATCAGTCATTTCTGATCACTGACCCTTATTTCCGCCCCTGTAAAATAGTTTTGACTCTAAGCGTGCTACATTTATTCAAATTTGGTCCTAGGTTTATTGGTGTCTTGGTGTAACCATATAGTATTAAATGGTAGAGTGATAGTCAGTCGATTTGATGTAAGCTATTGATTGAAATTGTAGTTTAAGGGCCGCTTCCCATACGGATTTCGCGGCCCATCAACTCAATGTTTTATTTAAATTTCACGGTACATTTCTTTGTTAATTTGAGATCTTTTGCAGCGCTAGATATTAAAATAAATAATTAAATAATGAATAATAACAATAACAATGAGGAAATATAAATACTAGTAGAGAAGAGTCGCTATGTACAAGTCGTTAAGTCTGTAATTGGTTTTTATACTGGAAAATATTTATTATAATCGCGTTGATGATTCCTTTGTCTCGGTACCCCAATAGTACGCACAAAGCCGTCCAGAAAAAACTGGGAGAACCAGGGCGTTTTCAGGATTCGTCGAGACGACTTCCCTAACGACGCCCTTGGGAACAGGGTGGGTCCTTCCAGAAATCTGTGCCTGTAACAATTGCTTGGAGTGTGTAGTGGGGTACAGAACGGCAGGTCTACGTCCTATATTACGTGAAAGTCAAAGGATCATATTCTGTGTTGAGGTGTCCGTTCGGTAACATTTAAGTGGTAGCGTGTCCGGTGTGGTCTAGGGTCGAGTATTCTGGTTCTGGGTGTTCTTGCTATGCGGCGTTGTCACTCAAGGCGCTGTAGGTATTCTTGTAATCGTCATCCGTCTTCTGTTTCAGGTCTTGTCCAACTCGTCTGTGGTCTTCGGTGTGCCTGTATCATATGAAATAGAAGGCGTGTAGTCATTCTTGTTTTCTATTGTTTTTCGATGCAATAATTTGATATATCTTCCTCCCAACAACAGGCACGCCCCGAATGTCAGCAAATATCTACAGCAAATAGATAAACAAATGAATAAATAACTAAACATTTCGATAGATTCAGTACTAGGTGAATACACAAATAAACGGCACTGTATTATTTCTGTATGCATTATCGTTTGATGGCCATAAGGAATTTGTAGGACAATGAGATAGACGGCCCTCAATATCAAGGTAACTCCGCCATCACCATTTCCTATATTTTATGCCGAATACCGCTCGCTATATGCGATTACCGCTCGCTATATGCGATTTGGCCGTGCTAATGTTGTCATGAATTCAATTAGATTTGGCCATCGTTTGTTTTGTAGGACAGTGGAACAGACGGCCCTCAATATCAAGGTAACTCCGTTGTTGCCATGCCTATTTTATTTCTAAATGTGTCTTTGACATTTTGGCCGGATGTTATGTATGGATAGTTTATTATGGCCATAATGTTTTGTATGGCTATGGTGCACACGGCCCTCAATATCAAGGTATCTCCGATGCAACCATACCATTTGTTTAAGTCAGAAGAATGATTTGGCCTCTATCAAATCGTGGCATAGTACTTGGTGTACTAGTAGTTGATTATGTGGAAAAAAAAAAAAAAATGCTGACTGCGCATGTACGGCGGTAGTATTATATACTGGAGTAATAACCAGCAGTTTTGATAAAATTTATCAAGGACTTGAATACCTGATTTCTAATGGGGGCTTAGGGTTTAATAACGCTGGTAATGTTAAGGGAGTGTTGAATATTTTTAATTCGTTTCTAAGTGCCACACGTTGTTGGTTGTGGATTGGGCATTCAAGTAGCACGTGTTCTATTGTTTCTTCTACATTGTTGCATGCGGTACAGAGTGGTGAGGTGTTTTTCAGAAGCATGGACAGATGTGATTTAAGTCCGGTTTTGCCTAGTCTTAATCTGGTGATTATGCGGTCATCTCGTTTATTGTCTAACTGGAGTCCCTGGGCTTGTCTTTTATCTCCATCAAGGATCTTATGTAACCACCGTCCACGTTCTTCTTCGTTCCATTCCTTTTGCCACTTGCTATCTATTTTGCGTCTAATGATAGTGTTGAGTTCTTTATATCCTAATCCTATTGGCACATCGTGTGTAGTTTTAGCAAGACTGTCTTTGGCAGTTTTGTCGGCTGCTTCGTTACCTCTGATGTTGACATGCGCGGGGACCCATGCTAAGATGGCGTCTATTCCCTCGTTGTGTATTTGTGTACATATACATTCTATTTTGTGTATGAGATCAGGTCTACTGTCAGATATAGAATTTTTGATTGATGTGAGTCCACTAAGGGAGTCTAGAGTCTGATGTAAGCTAGTAAGGTGGAGTATACTTTGTTCGTAAGACACTTTGACATCAATAAATAAATAAGCAGTATATATTCATCCCCAGGGCGTATGACCTACTGATCCAGGAACCCCACCGTGCCTTGAAGCCCACCTTGTTAATTAATCCAGCCATCTCCACAAGCCTAATCCTGTCCTATTAAATATTTCTCACCTAGTATAATACTATTGTTATCATACTGTTGACATTTACTCAAGGAACTGTATATATACTGCTTCTTCACAATGCTAGTATTGCTTCTTCACAACAGCACCATGGTGGACAAGAGTAAAAACAGAAGACGGATGACAATCACAAGAATGCCAACATCGCCGCACAACAAGAAACGTCCAGAAACAGAACACCACATCCTAGACCACACCGACACGCTACCTCATAGCTGACACCGAACAGACACCTTAACACAGAATATGTTCCTTTGACTTTCACGCAATATAGGACGTAGACCTGCCGTCCTGTGCCCCAATACACACTCCAAGCAATTGTTACAGGCACAGATTTCTGGAAGAACCCACCCGTTCCCATGAGCGCCGCTAGAAAAGTCGATCAGAAAAATCCTGAAGTCGCCCATGGTTCTCCCAGTTTTTTCTGGACGGCTTTGTGTGTACAAAGGGGTACCAAGACAAAGGAATCATACACGCGATTACAGTGAACTCACAATTACCAGAAAAACTTACAAAAAACAAAACAGAAAGAGACTTACGAACTTGTACATATAGCGATTCTTATTTACCTCTATTTATATCTCCTACTATTCTCTCATTGTTATTTAATATTTACCTATTTATTTATTTATTTATTTATTTACTTAGCACTGGAAAAGTTATTCAATAAACAAAGTAATGTACCGCGAAAGTCAAATAAAACATTGAGTTGATGGGCCGCGAAATCCGAATGGGAAACGGCCCTTAAACTACAATTTCAATCAATCAATGCTAGTATTCAGCGCTTAGAGTGAACGGACGTGTTTTTGATCTGCCAAGCCAGCCTAGACTTCCAAGCCTTTGTGTTCCACTGCGGTTCCCCGGCGTTACAGGATTACCAAACTACAACAAGAGCGAGAGAAACCAGCCAGCCAGAGCTAAGTTTTGAATTGAACTTTCTGCACATAGACTAATATTTCCTATCACTAAAGTCACTCCTTACCAAATAACAACTAGTCCTGATCTTAACAAAACCAAATCAAACAATGGAAGCCTCCCAATCCACCGTAAAAACACCTAAAAGGAAGCTATCAGAAATCAACACTGAAAAATCCCCACCCACCAAAAAACATCGAGCCCTCCCCGAAAGGCCTAGTCTTTTCAATTTTGTGGCTGTCATACACAGCCTTACTCAAATCAAAGCCACGAGCTTACCCAAAGCCAAAGTTGCGAAAGACATCCAACAACAAGCCGGAGACGTAAAAACAATCTATGAATTACCCGGAGGAGACCTCAAAATCCACTGCCAATCTAAAACACAGTATGAAAAACTCCTTAGGTTAGACCTCCTAGCTGGCAAACCCGTCTCGGTAAAACAGTATCAACAAAAAAGAGAGCAATGCAAAGGCGTAATTTATGGAATTGATCTAAGTGTTGGGCTAGACTATATTAGAACTACTCTCTCGAAGCAAAATGTAGTATTCGCTAAAAGACTGCAAAAGGACAAAACAGATACAACTAGCATAATGTTAGTATTCAATGGAAGTAAACTCCCAGATACTGTCTGTCTATGGACCCGTAATGTCACAGTCAAGCCCTTCTACGAAACCCCAAAAAGATGTTTTAATTGCCAGAAGATTTCTTCTCACACAGCCAAAAACTGCAAAGCCAGTGTTGTATGTCCCAAATGTTCAGGGCCCCATAGCTACGAGCACTGCACAGAAACCCATAAAAAATGCGCAAACTGCAAGCAGAATCATAGCTCAGCTTGGAAAGGGTGTATTCACTACAAAAATGCTAAAGCAGTTCAGTACATTAGAGCCGACAAAGGCATCTCTTACGCAGAAGCAGTAAGAGAAGCAAAAGTGAATCAAAAACTCAGAGAAACAATAAACCTGCGAAAACCTGTGAACGAAGTAGCAATTAACAATAAGGCACCAGTGACAGAACAAACAATGGAGTCAGAAACCGAGGACAAACCCGAAACAATTAGCATGAGTAAAATCGAATTCCTAGGCTTCATTAACATTGTTATTAACTCAGTCCACAATGCCAACCCAAAAACAAACAAAGCTGACATAATAGCCCGCATTGCTCAAGACTTCTTGAATTGGGAATTTAACCCCAAAGAAATAATAGCATGGGGATTCAATCCAAAATACAAAAGAAAAACATCAACTCCCAGGAAACACAATAACGCCCTCAACACCTCTATATGAGAACACCAGGGACAATAGGTTAGACCCACCGCGCAACACATAACAACCCAACTTTCAATAAACAACTCACCATACTACAATGGAATGCAAATAGCATTGCAAAACACGGAGACAATCTCAAAATCTTAGTAAATGAAATAAGCCCTGACATCATATGTATACAAGAAACATTTCTTAAGCCAGGAAAAAATAAATTTGCAATAAAAGGATATACGCCATATAGACAAGACAGACTAAACGGCCCAAAGGGAGGCAACCTCACACTAGTTAAGGAAGAACTCATACAGCTAGAATTAGACAAGAGCCCAGAAAATGAAGACCTCGAATGGCAAGCTATACGGGTGTTCCAAAATAATAAACCTATAAATATAGTGAACCTGTACTCCCCTGGCACTCTAAAAACAATATCACAAAAAGAACTTAACAAAATCACCCAAAAATATGACTCGCCAATTATAATCTGCGGAGATTATAATAGCCATAATCCAATCTGGGACGAAACCTGCACCACGTCAGATGATAGGGGTAAATCAGTAGAAAAATGGTTAGATGATAATAACCTCGTATTCCTGAACTCGGGAGAAGGGACTAGAATAGATATGCGAACCGGTAAACTCACTGCAATTGACCTAACAATAGTCTCTCCCGAACTAGCAGTTAAATCAGAATGGGCAGTCCTACCAGATACACTAGACAGCGACCACTTTCCAATCCTGACTAAATTTAGCATGAAACCAGATTTTGAACAGACAGACCCTCTCCCACGCTTCCAATACTCCAAGGCAGACTGGAAAAGCTTCCAAAACGATTGCCAAAGTCTAATACATGACGATATAGTTAGTAATGATATAGAGACTTTCAATGAAAATATAACCAGCAAACTTCTAAACATAGCACAAAAACATATTCCAGTTACGAATAAGCGACCCAACAAAAATCCAGTGCCTTGGTGGGACCAAGAGTGTGGAAAGAACATCGCAGCAAAGAAAAAAGCACTCAGAAAATTCAAAAAAAGCCGGCTCCAGAGTGATCATGAAATATATAAGGAACTGAAAAGAATAGCAGAAAAAAGCGTCAAAGAAGCCAAATCAAGATGCTGGGAAGATTTCTGCAACACTATAGATACGAAAACTAACTCAAAGAAAGTATGGAATAAAATAAAAAGCATTCAAGGGAAAGCAACTAACACAATACCCGTACTAAACAAAACAAAGAGAACTAATCTCGAAAAGGCAGAATATCTTGCTGAATCATTCGCATCAAACAGTAGCGATAGCAACCTGAAACCAGAATTCAGAAAAATCAAACAAGAAACGATCCTGGAAAATGACACAAATGATTATATAGAAAACTACCTTAACGGAGACTTTAATATCAATGAATACAGAAAAGCTTTACACTCTAAAAAAGAAAGTTCACCCGGCGAAGACAAACTAGGGTATACAATCCTAAAGCACCTACCAAACACCACTCAGAAACTAATTCTAAAACTAATTAATGTGAGCTGGAAGACCAAACAACTCCCGAACAAATGGAAATCATCTATTGTTATCCCAATACCAAAACCTGGTAAAGACCCATCAGATGGTAAGTCATATAGGCCGATCTCACTCACGTCAAATTTATGCAAAATTATGGAAACCATGGTCAAAAACAGACTTGAATATCACCTGGAAAGCAACCACTTGTTAAACAAAACACAAAGCGGTTTTCGGAAAAAAGAAGTACTTTAGACCACATAGCCAGACTCCAACACTCAATCAAAAAGGGTAATGCCAAACACCAATATACATTAGGCATTTTCTTGGATATAGAAAAGGCGTTTGACCTTGTATGGCAGGACGGGATTATCACCCAATTAAACAACCTAGGAATTAAGGGCAGGATACAACACTGGATAAAAATTTTTCTTCATGACCGAAACTTCAAAGTTCGTATTGGTAACACCATGTCCATGGACCACCAGCTAGATAACGGCACCCCACAGGGCAGCGTCATAAGCCCCACCCTTTTTAACATCCTGATTAATGGCCTGGCCAACGAAATTGACACAAAACATCCTGAAATTGAACAATCACTTTTTGCTGATGATGCTGCCATGTGGAAATCTGCTGGCTCGATAAAAAAATTAACAAGTATAATGCAAAAGGTACTAAATACAGTCAGCGACTGGGCCGATAAATGGGGATTCAAATTTTCAGCTGTCAAAACTACCGGTGTACTATTCTCAAATAAACAAAACACAGACATCACGCTATCACTAGGAGGCCAGAAAATCGAGTTTAAGAATAGTGTCAAATACCTAGGAATGATCTTCGACCGAAAACTCACTTGGAAAGACCACATCGACCAATTAATTATTCGGTGTAACAAGGACCTGAACCTTATGAGGTGCGTATCGGGTACCAACTGGGGGGCCAATAAACATAGCTTAATCAAATTATATCAAACACTCATCAGATCCAAAATAGACTATGGTTCAATCGCTTACCAATCAGCATGCAAGACCCATTTGAAAAGAATAGACAGCATTCAGTATTCGGCATTAAAAATAGCCACCGGGGCGTTCAAAGGAACTCCATTATGTAGTCTACAAATAGAAACTAATGAAAAACCCTTACATTTAAGACGAGAAGAGCTGTCAATGAAATATGCAGGGAAAACAATAGCCAAGGGCGAAAACCACCCATGCCACAAAATTTTTGGCCCAAAAACCGAATACGAATTCCTAAAAAGGAAATGGGAAAAAGACTCCGCACCATTCGGTTACACGATAGAACGGCTATTCCAAGAACACGACATCCCTATCTCTTGTATCTCTGACACTGACAAGGTCAATAGACCACCATGGCAACTAATCACACCACACGTGGACACGAATATACATAGCTACATCACCAAACAGGACAACCCAGAGCATATAAGGGTCACTGCCCTCGAATATATTGACACACATTGGAAAAATCGCTTGAAAATATATACAGACGGCTCCAAAAACACAAGTCACAATACAGGTTCTGCATTCGTTATACCAGAACTTGACATTCACGAAGGTTTCAAACTACCAGACAATATGTCTGTATACACCACTGAATTAGTCGCCATAATCAAGGCTCTCGAATAGGTTCTTCAGAACCGACCTGTTTCCACCGTTATTCTTAGCGATTCCTTAAGCGGACTGGTATCTATAAAGAACTCCAAATCCGACAGCAGACCTGACCTCATACACGAAATAGAAATTTTATGTACACAAATACGAGACAATGACATTGACGCCATTTTAGCTTGGATACCCGCCCACGTGGACGTTAGGGGAAATGAAGCCGCCGATAGGACAGCCAAAGACAGCCTCACCAAAACTGCACCTGACGTGCATATAGGACTAGGAACCAAAGAACTGAATTCTATCATTAAAACCAGAATAGATAGTAAATGGGAGAAGGAATGGAACGAAGAAAACCGAGGTAGATGGCTACATAGTATTCTAGATAAGGGGAAAAGAAGGAGTTTGGATTCCAGCTAGACAGTAAACGTGACGACCGCATCATCACAAGATTAAGACTAGGCAAAACAGGACTAAAATCTCACTTATCTAAGCTAATAAAAACACATCACCACTATGCACTTCATGCAACAACGAAGAAGAAACGATAGAACATTTTATACTCAAATGCCCAAAACATGACCTCTATCGCCGAACACTGGAAAACGAACTCAAAAACTTAAATGTCCCTCTGTCGTTGGCTTCTATATTAAATCCTAAACCACCTCTTATAAACAAAGTATACTCCACCTTACTAGCTTACATCAAATCGACTGACTATCACTCTACCATTTAATACTATATGGTTACACCAAGACACCAATAAACCTAGGACCAAATTTGAATAAATGTAGCACGCTTAGAGTCAAAACTATTTTACAGGGGCGGAAATAAGGGTCAGTGATCAGAAATGACTGATCAAATTTGGACACTAACCAATCAAAATGCCATAGCAATAACATAGACAAATTCACTGATCAAATTAAAAGCTCCTAATAACGAGCTCTGACCAAATTGTGTTCCCTTATTTCCAACCCTCGTTAACGAATGTTAACCGTCCGGTTTTCATGCAGGGGCAGAAGACTGGAGGTTATATCAAACATTCACAATCGGCTTTAACTATAATAATATTTTTATTTATAATATTTAGTACCTAATTATTTATTGCTATTGATCATGTGTGACTTAGATCACGATAGTGCCAGTCGATGGCAAAAAATAACACCAGAAAACAAGAAACTACAAACTCTTCTATTCTTTGTAATACAGGCACAGCACACTGAAGACAACACACGAGTAAGACCAGCCATGAAACAGAACACCTATGACGACAAATATTATGAAACAGCACCAAATGGAGATGAACATGATGAAGATCATCATCGTCGGTCCACAAGAACGTCCAGAATACTCGACCCTGTACCACGCCAGACACGCTACCCCACCGAACTGAGCAACCAGAATACCAAATCCTAAACCACACAGACACGCTATATATGACACCGAAATGACGCCACAACACAGAATATCATCCTTTGACTTTCACACAATATAGGACGTAGACCTGCCGTCCTGTGCCCCAATACACACTCCAAGCAATTGTTACAGGCACAGATTTCTGGAAGAACCCACCCTGTTCCCAAGGGCGTCGTTAGGGAAGTCGATTAGAAAAATCCTGAAGACGCCCATGGTTCTCCCAGTTTTTTCTGGACGGCTTTGTGCGTACAAAGGGGTACCAAGACAAAGGAATCATCCACGCGATTAGACCTACAGTGAACTCATATTTACTAGTATAGCTTAACCAAAAAACCCGAAAGAGACTTACGAACTTGTACATAGCGACTCTTATTTACTTCTATTTATATCTCCTGCTAATCTATCATTGTTATCTATCATTATTTATTTATTTATTCATTTATTTATTTATATATTTAGCGCTGGAAAAGATATTAAAAGAAAACAAAGAAATGTACCGCGAAATCCAAATAAAACATTGAGTTGATGGGCCGCGAAATCCGAATGGGAAGCGGCCCTTAAACTACAATTTCAATCAATCAATGCTAGTATTCAAAGGATCAAAATTACCGCAAACTGTCCGGCTATGGTTTCATAACATTATAGTTAAACCTTTTTATGACACACCAAAACGATGCCATAAATGTCAGAAATATGGTGGTCATATAGCTAAAGGACCTGGCGCGGTTTGATGAGGATTTGGCCCCCATGAGGTGCGGTTTGGAATGCCAAAATGAAATATCGCGTACGAAAGAAATTTTTCCGTTAGCTTAAAGAATATTATCTTGTCGTATGTTCAGAGTAATTGTCAGGCACTAGGTCTTGGCGTTCTTGAATAACAACCCATTGAAGAAGTGTGTTCGTGCAAAATCGTCTGTTTTGGGGTAAAATAACTACCTTATTTTCTCTATAAACATATGAAGCCAGTCGAGAACCAAAACAAACTTTACAAAAAAATATTTGTTGAGTCAATACCTATTAGTTGTCCAAAGATGATTTTGGTTCTCGACTGGCTTCATATGTAAAATTAAAACTTTATTAGATGTATTCTTTCACATGGAGTGCTGAACATTAAATGGGATAATTGAGGACAGCACGACTGTCGCATTGCGCGGTAGTGTAATGGATAAGAGCGCGCTATTTTTGAACTTCTTGCATGTTTCGATCGGGTTCGAATCCCATAAAGGG
>JAVTVY010008800.1:0-46641 GCA_036873755.1 Hanleya hanleyi | reverse complement strand
TCATCATCATGCATGCACGCCACGCGGCCCTTTTCAGGGACAAACCTCCAATGTTATTTCAATACATGCAATGATTTAACATAGGAACAGATACTCGCCTCTATATTCTATATAGTATTATTACCAATCTGCAAAAATCTCAGGATTGTAAATTAACCCAGGAAGGGTGGTGGCGCGGACGTCGGCGTAAACATTTTGGTACACCCACCAATCAGCGCTGTGGTGTCACTTTGATGCTATTAATAGACACAATCATTTAACATGGGAGTTGGTTAGTGTGAATTTTCGTGTCAAATCAAGGGATTCTGGCATACATGTGCATTAAATACAGTGCACGCGACTCTTTTAGGGCCAATTCTAATGGTATAAACATAGGAATGGATTTTAACATGGAAAATTCATGTGTTATTTTTTACCTATTGTTACCTTTAGGTGTGTGTGCATGTGCAGGAGTTGGTGTTTTTTTATTTTTTTTGTGCTGAGTTAGAAGTTCCTATTTCGGAGGAATGGGGTGGCCCTGAAAAGGGCCTTTGGAGATGTAAGGGTTTACATCATTCGGGCGAAATTTATACGCCGCCGGGTACACACGGGACAATCTATGGTGATAAAAATACACTCTAGGGGTGTATCATTGAACATAGGGTCGTCTGTTGGGTGGGTCTGTGTAGGGTCCATACAGCGTAGACACAGGGCTTGGTGGCCACAGGGAAATATTGCATATTTTGCAAAACGTGTAGCGCATTGTACACAGCGTAAAAACCGGGCTGGTGTCCATTTTACGGGTGGTGCCAGTCTTCTTTTTATGGCAGTAGCGTAGTCATGCAGGTCTTCAATTTCTTGTTTTTCTTGTTCACCCCTTTTTCTTTTTCTTGTTCCTACGCTTTTCTCCTGCTCTTCTGGCTGTATTTTCTTCAATGTTTTATCTTCTGGCTGTATTTTGGTTCCCTCGCCTCCTGCTCCTTGTTCTTCTTGTACTTGTCCTGCTTTTTTTTCTTCCGGGTGTACCAACTGATCGACGGGTAGCAGTTGAACTTGGATATCTTCTTCTTCATCATAGTGTTCGAAGACATGTTTGAGGATTTGTTCAAACCGTGGACTTTCCAGGGAGGTGACATAATCATCATCATGCTGTAGTACCGGTTGGAGTTGTTGTTCTTCATCTGTAAATAGAATGGGCTGTAATATATCATCCAACCATTGGTCCTCTATCGGTGGGTGTTGTGTACTTTCCAGTGCGGTGACATCATGCTGTAGTACCGGTGAGTGTTGTTGATCTAGGGGTTGTAATATATCATCCAGCCATTTTGTCCCCTGTATCGGTAAGAGTGGTAGGTCACTATCACTCAGCCACTCTTCTATCACTGCATCAATATCCATGATTTCAGCCATCATGTAATTGTGAATGGACAAGATACACCCGCTATTTATACCGTACAGCGCGCGGACGTCAGCGAAATCGTGGATCCAAACTTGGGCGCTGAACTGTGCAAGAAATTTTGTGTTTCTTTGACAATTTTAATCCCGTGTGATTTTGCAATAAATGCCAGGTCAGGTATAAAAATTATTTCAAATTGAACGGGGGCAACTCAGGAATGTAGCATTTAAAAAATTAAGAAAATTAGCAGTAGATTAAGCCACTATTTTAATGATTTCATCCATTTTAGACCCGTAAAAAATAAATTAACCCAGGAAGGGTGGTGGCGCGGACGTCGGCGTAGACAGCTTGTAAGCCACCAATCAGCGCTGTGGTGTCACTCTGATGCTATTAATAGACACAATCATTTAACATAGGAATTGGCTAGTGTGAAATTTTCGTGCCAAATCAATGGGATTCTGGCGTAGTGACTATCAAATACACCCATTAGAGAGCATTACTCGCAATGATTTAACATAGGAACGGATACTCGCCTCTATATTCTATATAGTATTATTACCAATCTGCAAAATCTCAGGATTGTAAATTAACCCAGGAAGGGTGGTGGCGCGGACGTCGGCGTAAACATTTCGGTGTATGTCCCTCTTATCTAAATACACGCAATCATTTAACATGGGAGTTGGCTAGTGTGAATTTTCGTGCCAAATCAATGGGATTCTGGTGTCAGTGACTATCAAATACACCCATTAGAGAGCATTACTCGCAATGATTTAACATAGCAACGGATACGCTCCTTCAATATTCTATAGTATTATTACACCGAACATGCCCGAACATCTCCGAACCACGCCGCCATCTTGGTTTACAACAGGGCCGACACCCACCGTCTTGATTTACAACATGGCGGACACCCACCATCTTGGTTTACAACATGAGTGCCTAGACATCTATATAGCGCGCTGTATGTTGTTACCATTCATGCACAATAATACATCATGACTACAAGAAGACTAGTATTCGAGGATCCTAGAGAACATAGGGAGGTCATTACACATGAAGAGGAGGATGGCGGTGTCACCATTATTACAAGCCTACAGCGAGTGCATCAACGTCATATTGCCGATACGTTGAGACGACAAAGTGCACAACAAGACCAAGAGGTAACGGCGGCTATGGATGAAGATAATAATGATGACACGGACGAAGAAGAACTGCCCACCGTAGAGTGGTTAAACTGTAACAGACCACCAGGAAATACAGCGGCTACCCAAACGCCAATTATAAGAACACCGGAAACAGAGACGCCAGCTACAACATTACCACCTGAACAACAACAACAATGCTCTTGGGCCGAGGTAACCCGTCTCAACGACCAGGTGTCCCGCCTAAACGACCAGGTGACCTTGGCAAACGAACAGATTAACGAAATGAGAGAAGACATGGGTCAAATGGACAGAGTCAAGGTTCAACTACAAAAAGACCTGCATAAAGAACTAAGTAAAGCCAACTGCAGTGTGTGTACAGACGAGGAAACAGAGTACGCCCTATTTCCGTGCGGACATTTATGCGTATGCGAAGAATGCTGGGTGACACTAACGTGTACAGGGGATGAGTGCCACTGCAATGAAACCGACGAACAGCATTTTAAAATAAAGTGCCCCGTCTGCAGGAGGCAGGTGGCCGGAGTGAAGAAAATCTACCGCTCCTAAAAACAAGTGTGGTAACACTTTCCAACGGCCCTTTTCAGGGCCACCCCATTCTTTCGAAACAGGAACTTCTAACTGAGCACAAAAAATAACATCAGCTCCCCCACTGAATGAACACTAACACTCATTTTTTTTTTTGAAATTTTTTTTTGAAATTTTTTTTATTTAACACAATAGAATGAAACAAACATGTTTATCTGAATGTTTTCAACTTGAAAAATGTTCAATATTTATACAACAACAACACTAACACAATAGAATGAACGTATTTACAACAGTGAAACTGGGAGTATTGAATTTTAATATAATTATACGCTATCAATGGCGCTTCAATGAACGTGTAGGAATAGAGTAAAATGTATGAAAATGGTTTCATGAAATGTTCAATAGTTCGTCTTCACCACAGTGAAAAAGTGTTGAATTTTAAATACAATAATACGCTATCAATGGCGCTTCAATTAACGTGTAGGAATAAGGTCAATGTGTGAAATGTTTTTTCATGAAAGGTTCAATAGTTCGTTTTCACCACAATGATCAGCGCGTATTAGGGAACGGTACTACTGTCCAGTTACGCAACAAGACTTGCTTGAACTCATCATCGTTTTTCCGCCCCTGGTGCACATAGATGTAGGTAGTAATCTCTTCACGTGGAATGGTGGGAGGGCAGGCAGCTTCCAATGCCACGGCAATTTGCTCCTCGGTGACGGCCTGTAATGCTTCAGTGATCAGCGCGTATGAGGGTACACTAATGTCCATACACGTATGCATTATTATGGGACTGTTGTTCAAACACCCTGCACAGGCTTCGATACGCAGTTGTCGAATGCGAGGTCTGACAAGAGCCATGACTGTGTCGATGTACTTCAGATAAATAGTGTGAGACACCTGGTAAGCCAGAGCTTGACGAATTGCAGCTGTCACACTCTGCAACTTGCGCCACGCCGCTATTTTCAAAGTGACACCCTGAGGACAAGGAGCAAGCTCTTGTGTATCTGACGTCATTTTCCATTTACGGATATGCAGCAGGAGGTCGTCGTTGAAATAACCAACACTCACATAGATGTCTTCACCTAGAGAAAATTTCACTTCGTTACCCCCCTGGTCGCCAATAACCGCGTCGACGGCATAATGAACGGTCTCCAGTCTTTGCCAGCAGTACGAAGACAAGGCAATATGCCTAGCGGGTCTGTCAATATAGGCCGGTACATTAAAATGTACTTCTGCGTCTTTCACACTCACAGTTAAATAGGCTGAAAGCTGCCAAATATCCGTGTGGGCTGCCTGATAGGCCTGCTGGATAATGTTATTAATGGACTCCACAGACATAGGAAGTTGCACCTGGTCTTCTTCTTTTTCTTTTTGTCCTTGTTCTTCTTCATTTTGTTCATCCATGGACTCAGGCACTTGCTGGAGGACGGGTTCAGGTATTTCTAAAGGTGTTAGTCGGGACCGCTTGGCACGTGCACCGCGTTTGGCTGGTACACCAGACTCTGGGCCCGTACGTTTGCTAGCTGTACGCTCTTCGGTAGTGTCCATAACTAAGATACCCTCTTCTACTACAACGGGAATTTCAAGTAGATCAGCCAATTCTACATTTCCCGTCTTCTTCAGCGCATCCACGAACGCTAGAAATGCATAGGGACCACGACGCAGTAGATCATCGATGAGAGCTCGGTTTTGTCGTGAAGGAGTGTTCTCCGCCATGATATCTTCCACACCCTGTTTCAGCAGTATTTTATCAGCCATAAGCAGATCACATAATTCCCCCGCATGCTGCATCTCCTCAACCAGGCGAACACGGTTCTTTTGAAGGATGACTAGGTCGGGTGAATTCATCATGACTATGGGCTCAGGCTGGTGAAGAACTGCTACCGTGTAAAAGTCTGGTGAATTTGCACTGGTAAAATGGAAAAAAGTACACGCAGTATCCACAACTCATACAAAGTAGGCAAGCAGAATGGCTGGCTGGCTGGCTGGCTGACTGGCTGGTTACAGGTAAGGCAGGAACTGGTCAGGCAGGAGCTGGAGCTGGTCAGGCAGGCTGGAACTGGTCAGGCAGGCTGGCTGGACAGGCAGGCAGGCAGGCAAGTCAGGTCAGTGAAAAAACTTCCCAAAGTAGTCCAATGATTATAACCCATTCACTAAAAATCACCTACTTTTATACCTTTTTCACCCCATTCCCGAACATTCACGAACCAACCCCGCCATCTTGCTTTACAACAGGGCCCACAGCCACCATCTTGCTTTACAACAGGGCCGACAGCCGCCATTTTGCTTTACAACAGGGCCGACAGCCGCCATCTTGCTTTACAACATGCCCCACCCTTCCCGAACATGCCCGAACATGCCCGAACATACCCGAACCACGCCGCCATCTTGCTTTACAACATGGCCGACAGCCGCCATCTTGCTTTACAACAGGGCCGACAGCCGCCATCTTGCTTTACAACATGCCCGACAACCCGAACATGCCCGAACATTCCCGAACCACGCCGCCATCTTGCTTTACAACATGGCCGACAGCCGCCATCTTGCTTTACAACATGGCCGACACCTCAACCAATCAAATTCATCCTCACACTTACAGCTCAACCAATCAAAAGCCTCGTTACAAACCATCAAGTTGTGACGTCATAGTTACATCCGGGTGAAAACTTGTTTTAGTTGCTCTTATACTACTACTGACCTTCATGCGGGCATCCATGGGCCAGGAGCGATTGACCTCCCTGGCATTGCTACACATTCAGTAGGAGAGGGTGGGGGCTCAGCCCCAGTTTCAACAAAAGCTGGGTGACTTTTTCATGATTTTGGTCCTAATGTGACCAGATAAACAGGCCGGTTTTTTCCCCCGCGGCGCTTCGCGCCGCCCTGTAGGCCAGGTTTTCACAGAGCGGTGACTTTGCACTGGAGGGTCACGTTGCTGTTTGGGTTAAATGCTCTGATTTGCTCATTCTTCTGTTCCGTTCACAATGACCAATAACTGTTTTAGATGTTAATTTACATAGAAATTGCATTCGCTTTATTGGACGATTATCTGCTTATCAAATTTAGAAATCAAAATTGCGTTCATATTATTTCTTTTTTTGTGTTCACATATTTCTCTTCAAACACGTCAGCGCTCTCCAACCCTCTGCTGAAATGTTACTTTCTTCGAGATCACTGCGTATAGTTCGAATTTTGGAAAGGAAAAAATACTTCTTTTACATTCAAAAGTTATCAACTCAATTTTTCTTCTAAATGACGAGAAAAAATCACAAAAACAATTTCAAAATGCAGTTGATTATATAGTGATGATACGTCGTTTTGTATGCCGGAAATCGGCCAGAATGCGTCGACAGCCATCTAGGAGCGCGGAGCTTCCGGGGCCTAGGCGGCCCCTGGACCCTCGCCTAAAGTGCTATGATAGTCGAGCCCCCCCACTTTTTGGGAGCTTCCGCCGGCGCTGTACATTGTTATTCTTAACGTGATCAAGTCTTTGCTGGTTGACATATTTTCTTTATGACAGATAGCGGCGAAATATACAGTAATAAACATGGACCAGTTCCTTGATAATAGGATGGCTCAATCGGAGGAATTGCTGGCGTGATTTATCCATCTCTTTACCAGATCGTAACAAGTGTGAACTGAAATGGCACAAATATATCGGCAGGCCGGTGTGGAGGCTAACAATACCCCATATTAAGAGTGCAAGGACACTCTTCTCCAGATATCTCCAGAGGTAGGACACTCTTCACTCAATAAAAAGATAGGAAACGGGACACTTATCCCCACTCTTAGCCACCACACCGGAGTGAGGAGTTAATGATAATAATCTTGATCAAAGGGGGTTTCCCATGGTTGAATATTAACCATCTCCCAGTCGACAAGATTATCATTCACACAACGAGTCGATTATAGTCATATACTGAATTTATCAGTCGGAAAAAATGCAGTTGGCGGATGTCGAAAATATGCTGTCAAAATGCGCCATATGGCATCTAAATTTTCAAAAAAAACCCTAGCCGGGCTTCGCGCCTGCGGCGCTCGCATTAGGAGTTCCGCAATATTCTCTACCGAACCCCCCCGTTGCCAAACCAGCCTACGGGCTTGAGATTATATCCGATATCCGTGAACTGCTCTTGGGGTTTAGTAGCTTTTCACGTACAGTCGAAAAACTTGAATTCGGGGTGGGCACAGCAACCCAATAAATAACTGTCTGGCTTGGAGTTATATTCTAGCAGCCCATCATGATGTTCCAATCTTCAAATCCGTATTCCTGCTCTATATTAGGTCGTTTTCATGACTACACGATCATTACACGATTAGGCGCGTTGAACACGTTTAAGCGTTATATGTCTTCACGTTGTGCACGTTTCGGGGCAGCCTCTATACACGATTAAGCGCATTTCCACAGTGAGACGCAAATTTTCTACACAATTAGGCGCAACGCATAATTATGCGCAAAATGATTTCCACGAATAGGCGCATTTCCACAATTAGGAGCCAATCTCCTACACGAATAGGCGCATTTCCACAATTAGGAGCAATTTTTCTACACGATTAGGCGCAACGCGGAATTAGGCGCAAGATGGTTCATATGATTAGGAGCAGTTGCATGATTGAACGCAGCCTCCTTACACGATTAAGCGCATATACACAAACAGGCGCAAATTCCGTACACGGTTAGGCGCATTTCCACCATTAAGCGCAAATTTCGTACACGATTAGGCGCAGTTCCACCATTAAGCGCAAATTTTCTACACGATTAGGCACAACACGTGATTAGGCGCAATTTGTTTACACGATTAGGCGCAAATACACGATTAGGCTCCACACAACTCCTTTTTAGCTGCTTTGAAATCTGCGTTTTACTATGTATCGCAACGTCTGTGCACTAACCTCTCACAGTGAGTTCATCAGTTCATCAGTATGTCACAGAGATACATGGTAAAACTTTCGCGCGATGCAGTTTTTAAAGTGGCTCAAAATGCCAAATATTTAGTTTGCAATGAAGGTATCATATGGCAACATCACGATAAATAAATCTTGGATAATTTTGGAATCATCCGCGTATCTTGATATACAACCGTCTAGTGATGCATTCGTGATGCCTTTGCATTTGGCCTGCCCTACTCTACTTTCTATTGTCTCCGAAACAATAAACAATTGAGAGCTGACATTCCAAGACTGTTTAGTTTATCATATTGGGGTAATTTTGAGCCTACTTACATAAATGCAACTAACGCTAATCGTTAGTTCACATTATCTGAATTTGAGCAAATGTGCGTCTTGTATGAGGTAAGGGAGGTAACCACTTCCAGCGTTATCTACCCTTGTCTGGTTGCATTCCTGACATACTGGAGTTATGCCCCCGAGATAATTATCACGTGCGCGAGCCAGTTGCTCTCGTGTTACCAGCTGTAAGCAGCTATCCAAAACTCGGCCATAGTTTGGTTAGCATAACAGCAATTTGCATTCATAAATTTATTCTAAGTTCTTTTGAATTTCGATTCCTGATATTGTTGAAGCTGATTTTTAACTATGGAAAGGCCGAAGAGAGCTGCAGCCAGGAGAGAAAACTCCGCCCAGTGGTAAAGCCGAAAAAGTCCAGGAAATACTTTGGAGGAACTGACTGTAGGCGTGCGACTGCTGATGCACAACACCAGCCCAGTCTTTCTGCACAACATGCGAGTGCGACAAAGCGGTCCAGTCAGTCTCTCCTCGGAAGGATGGTCAGGTAGTATCGGTATCCTTGACTAAAGCGTTAGTGGCAAATGCTGCTACTGTTTTTTAATAGTACTCAGAATCATTTGTTCCGTACATTTAGCGAGACACGCATCCATTCTCGGGCGGTTGCCTCTTTGCTATGGGACAACATAAATATCTCTGGTTTATTACGGGAAAATAATAATTACTTTCCTTCATTGGGATTGAATGGGGGGAATTATAACGCAGGTTTTGCAACTTTGTCTTCCACGTGTTTGCCAACTGGCGCGAAGGTTCTAACCAAGGGGGGACGGAGTCAGCTGTTCCCCAGATGCCCCCATTCCCAGCCAATCAAATGGGTCGGTTCAAACAGCTGTCCGGGCCTCCGAGGCCATGTGTCAACCAGTGCAGACAGTGTTGCGACATGTTACCGAAACCCCGTTCAATCCTTTCTCGTATGCAAGCTTAGACTCGTACCCAGCTCCAATTCGCTATCGCTCTATGGAGACTAGTTATCGACAAGCATTTTAAATCAGCACTGCAGAGTGATTGGCCCATGGTATTCTCCACCCACCATGCCCCTCCATGCTTGTTTGGACGTCGGCAAAATGGTACATCTTCAAAAAATTTATGACCTAGGCCTATCCCAAAGTTCACAAGATCATTATTGTTTAGCATCATCAGATAAACAAGACTAGTACGATCAGACAACATGCAGGCGAAAATACTGTATAATTGACGTAATTCGTTGTTTTCCGCGTTTCAATGGTTGATCTTCAATGCAGAATCTAGGTCAACTAAATTTATCATGTCTGCTGCTTCAAACGAGTAGGCCAACAAGTACGTTCAGTTTTATTTTTTTAACAACAAAACTTGCATGATGTTAGCAACAAAAGTACATATCATAGGGCGTATGAACAGTACTATGTATTGAATGAAGAACAGAAATGCTGCAAATCCCCTGACCTGATCATGTACATGTCACGCTAAGAACCTTGGAATAGGTCATAAATTTTCCGCAGATGTACCGTCTTGCTGGACGTCGTGGTAGTCGTAGAAGCGAGGGCTTTATTTAGGAAACCTACCATAATCGCTCATCGCTCATCAAATCTTACAAAGGATCTATATAATACTTGGTGGATTGGTGGCCGTAGCGCTCAAGGCCCTTTATCGCACCATAGACGAGTACTGGTCACTAGATACACACGAACAACAACAACACATATTGACATTGGTCTATTTACCGGTCTAGATTTAGACCGGTAATTCAGCCAATCAGAGAATACAAAATGCCTGTCGCTTACTAGACCCCAACGGTGCGTGTGAGTTGAGGGCTAGGTACGAGTCTAATGCAAGCTGCGATACAATATGTCGTTATTGAAGGGGCAAGGGAAGCGAATATTTTATGTAGCAGTAAATTGCCTCAAAATTCCCCATTAGCAGGACATAACTGGGAGTGAACATCAATATTCTCTCTGTAGGATATTGTTTAAAATAAAATAAAAAAAAATAAAAAATAAAAATAAAAAAAATAAAAAATAAATAAATATTAAAAGAAAATAAATATAAATAAAAAATAATACTTTCAAATGAAAATGAATGACACAGTTCTTTTTGATCATATATTCTCCCCATTCATTCAAAGACTCAAAGAAGTCGCCATTCTGTCTACATGTACCAAGGTAATATTGTGAATTGGAAATTCAACAGTATAAGTTTGTCAATTAATTTGTGCATTTTGTTCCTTCTATTAAAATTTGGTATATAAAATTGATAACTTGTATATATTATTTTACTGAAACATGTGGAAATGAACTGTTATTTAAGATTTAGAATTCCTGTATTAAAAGTGACAGATGTCTACATGTTTTTGTATCCTGAACTGAAAGTAAACTGTCTACATGTCTTCACATGTCAATGTAATTAGCTATTGTATAAATCGGTACACACAGTAAGTGGTATTCGGGTGGAACAACAAACCTGCACTTGGTGGGGATTACCTGATGGTTCACTAGGAACTCTCAGCAGGTGACAGTTATTCATGTGACATCTGGAACCAGTTTCTGTGTGGTTCTATTCAATGGTGCTCACCTGCCAAACCGAGGAACTGCTTTAAAAGGACAGGCACATGAAGACTTGCCAGCATTCATGTACAGCCGCTAATAAAGACAGTTCTCGGGTTTGGATCACAACTGTATATTCTGTGTTTCAGTTATTTCATCACAATATTTGGTCGAGAACACAGCTGAACCCGGTACCTCTCATCAAACCACATGCCAGGACGTGGAATAACTCCCCTAAATTATAGCCCGAGATTAACAGGAAGTGGAAGTGTGATAGGACATCAACCAACACCGGCACTTAAATTGGACCAACCTTCAACATCACGAATATCCGAGCCACGGGAAACAACTCAGCAACAAAATATATCGGCCACATCTCATGAGTCTACCAACACCGAAGACAATAATCAAGTCATAATAGATTGTGATATGGCCAAACATATCACTTTAGAACATTTTCGCGGAGATGACTCTCAAAACAGTAAGAACTGGTTTGCCAAATATTTGAAATATGGTGAATTTTATGGATTTGACAATGCCAAACGATTGGCCTTATTTCAGTTTCAATTGGCAGGACATGCTTTGCAATGGTATGAGCGATTGTCCCCTGAAACACAAAGTGACTGGGCTTTGTTACAAGCTGCATTTCATACTAGCTTCCCACAGGACTCCAATCTGTTAGATGTGCAGCTATCAGGCATAACTCAACAGCCGTCTGAATCAGTGCTGGATTATTTTCAAAGAGCTAGGGTATTAACTGCAAACAAAACGATTGATGACTCCATGATGTTTTATATATTGAGTCAGGGGCTGTTACCACAATTGAAAGGAGTGATTATACAGGGAAAACCAAAAACAGTTGATGAACTACTGTTAATGCTGCGTCACCAAAAACGGCACAACAGCCATACTATGACAATGCCCACACTGGCCAATCACAGCAGGACCATTATCAGCAGTCCAGATACCAGCCACCGGCATATCGGCAGTCCAGATACCAGCCACCGGTATATCAGCAGTCCAGGTACCAGCCAGCCAGATATCAGCCACCCAGATACGAGTCGTCCAGATATCAGCCTCCCAGAAATCAACCGCCTAGAGATACAAGATACAGAAATGCACGGCCTCCATTTACAAACGGATCCTGTGGTAGGTGTGGAAAGAATTGTAGTCAAGGTACGTGTAAAGCAATAGGTGAAAATTGTTATAGATGTGGATATAAACATCATTTTGAGAAATGTTGCAAAACAGGAAATCTACACCGCCAACAACAACAACAATAGGGGTTTTCGCCTGTCCAAAGGCGTACACCTAAGGGCAGGCATACACATAGTAACGTTCAAGTAAAAGAACAAACCACTGAACAAAACACATCACAAACACCTGAAGAAATACCGCAAGTTTCACTTGTCGCTCCATTAGACAAAAACACCATAAGAGTGAAGGTCAATGATGCTCAGACGAATGCATTAGTGGACACAGGTGCATGCATTTCTTGCGTTTCCTTGAAATTTCTTGTAAGCAAATATTTCAATGGATGCTTGCGGTAAGTCAGACATAGCTCAAGTTGCTGGGGTAGGTGGTGAAATTCACACAGTGCTAGGTACTATGTTACTCCCTGTCCTTATAGGTGGTGCCATTTTTAAATTCAAATTTCATGTTTTTGACAAATTGCATCATTCACTCATTTTGGGCCTAGATTTTTTGAAAGAATTTGATGTCAAAATTGATTTTCCAATGAAGTCTGTACATTTGAAAAACAGTGAAGTTCAAGTATCTTTCATTCAGTGTGCTGCCAGCCTTGCTAGAACACTCATTTCTCATCAAATTCCCCCAAATTCTCAGCGTACTATACCTGTACGTGTATCCAAACATGGCCGCCATAATGTTGCATTACTGGAGCCTGTTGCAACTCTCTTGCCCCAAACCAACCTTGCAGGAGGTCGTAGTATCGGCAAAGTGAGAAAAGGGAAAGCATTTTTCACTGTATTGAACCACACTGATCAGCCTATTGATATCCCTAAAAATAAGATCATAGCTACGGTTTGGGATGTTGATATTGAATCCATCACTCCTGTTAAAGAAGACCAAGCCCCTACATCTCAACCTGTTATATCAGTTGACCCGGAAGTTAATGCAGATACAAAGGATGATTTAACTTTTGATCTCACTGATGCTGACCTGACAAATGAACAAAAGGAAACTTTGCAGTCTTTCCTCAAGGTCAATCGGGATGTTTTTTCCACAAACTTTAGTGAACTTGGAGAAACACATCTGTATCAGCATCGCATTGAAACGGGGGATGCTGCTCCAGTCAGGCAGGCTCCTTACCGAGCAGGTCCGACTGGCAGAGCTGAAATTCAGAAACAGGTCACTGAATTATTGGACCATGGTCTTATTAACGAGTCGACATCTGAATGGCACAGTCCTGTAGTCTTGGTCAAAAAGAAAACAGGCGAGTATCGATTTGCTGTGGACTACAGACGCTTAAATGCGGTGACACAAGCTGTGTCATTTCCCATTCCCAGAATCAGTGACGTCTTCGATTCTATAGGGGAATCTGACGCCCAATTCTTCAGCACCCTTGATCTTGCTAGTGGATTTTGGCAGCTGCCCATGGATCCTGCCACACGGCATAAGGCAGCTTTCATCGTGAATTCTGGTGTCTATGAGTGGACTAGGATGCCATTCGGACTCATGAACGCCCCCATGTCTTTCCAGCTCGTCATGAGCCAAGTTTTGAAAGGGTGTCATTGGGTGTACTCGCTAGTCTATATTGATGACATTGTCGTGTATTCAAAGACGTTTGAGGAGCACTTGAAGCATCTTGGCGACGTTTTTCAACGATTGCGTAATGCCAAACTTACTCTCAAACCCAGCAAGTGTCATTTGGCACGTCACGAGGTTCTATATCTTGGTCACGTCATCACAAAAAATGGCATAAAAGTTGACAAAGCCAAAACTGAGGTTGTTCAGTCTTTTCCGGTGCCCAAAAACATCACTGAAGTAAGAAGCTTTCTCGGCTTAACTAATTATTATAGGAAGTTCATTAAGGATTATGCTCAAATGTCACAGCCTCTTAACAATTTGTTACGGAAGGACGTCAAATTTGATTGGTCGCCACTGTGCGACAAGGCCTTTGCAGCATTGAAACAAGCTCTCATATCACCTCCCATTCTTGCCTATCCAAAAATGAATCTACCATTCATTTTGACAACTGATGCTTCAACTGTTGCTATAGGTTACATTCTTGGTCAGAAAGATGCTGATGGAAGAGAACATGTAGTAGCTTATGGTGGACGAGCTTAACGGAAACATGAGTTACCGTGGCACATAACCCAACTCGAGTGCCTTGCCGTCCGAGAAGGTATTGCTGCTTATCATGGATACCTTCAACATATACACTTCACTGTTATCACTGATCATGCAGCCTTGAAGTATTTGAAAACGGTCAAAACAACTAACAGTAGATTGAACCGTTGGTCTTTAGAGTTACAATCCTACGATTATGACATCATACATCGCTCAGGTAAATGTCATGGTAACGCTGATGCACTCAGTCGGCGAGTTTATTCAGAAGACAGTACACGAAAAGTTGTAGTAGAAGATATTCCAACATGTGACTTGAACGCTGCAGCCATTGCTGATAGCCTGGATGTCCAGACTCAATCAGACAACATGACTGGCTTGGCAGTAGATTGTGATCCCAATGGTATTCCATGGATCACAGAGATAACTTTTCCTCTTCCAAATGTTGACCCTTCCCTTGCATCAATTGATCAGCCATGTATGTTGGATACTATCCCAAATGATGATCTAGCAGCCAAACAAAGGGCTTGTCCTGATTTCAAGGACATCATGATTTTGTTGGAAACTAACAAATGGCCGGATGACAAGGATGCCATCAAAATGGTTACCAATACCAAAGAGGAATATCAGTTATTGAATGGAGTTTTACATCATATCTTCCAACCAAGAGCAAAGAAGGTTGCTAAAGCAGACATAAGTATTGTTCAAGTTGCTTTGCCCAGAGTACTAAGAAAGGACGCACTTCATAGTTACCATGATGCAAAAGCAGGAGGTTGCCATAAGGGTGTTTCTCTAACATTTGCCGCTTTAAGAGAGAAGTATTATTGGCCAAAAATGTATCAAGAAGTACATGATTACATTCAGTCATGTGATGCTTGTCAGCGTAGCAAACCCCATCCACATGCACGGAATGCTCCACTTAAGCCAATGCCGATTGTCGAAAGATTTTCTCGATGGCATATTGATTTTCTAGGACCATTTACGACAACACCTGAAGGTTATAAATATATCCTTCTCGTGACCGATAGCTTCACTCGTTGGCCGGAAGCTTTCGCATTAAAAAGCCAAGAAGCCACTGAAGTTGCCAAAGTTTTGTATGAACAAATTTTCACACGCTATGGCGCTCCACAAACTTTGCTTTCTGACAGAGGTAGCAATTTTATGTCAAAACTTGTTAGTGCTTTGTGTGAAATGTTTCAAGTAAAAAGGCAGTTTACTAGTTCCTATCATCCTCAAACTAATGCTACGTGTGAGCGAATAAACCGCACCATCAATGAAACTCTTCGGGCATACGTCAATAAGGACCATTCAAATTGGCCTTCCCTGCTGCCAGGGATTGTCATGGCTTTACGAATGTCCCCTGGAGTTAATACCACAGGGTGTTCTCCCTTTGAGCTCGTTTTTGGAACAAAAATGAACATGCCCTTTGATACAGAAATTGTCCCAAAACAGACACTTGCCAAAGATGCACGCCAGCATTTGGAGTCTTTAATAGACAGATTGAAAATAGTCAAAGACATTGCTACTGAAAATATCAAACGTGCTCAGGACAAAAGCAAGCAATATCATGATCAAACTGCAAGAGTACCTCAATTCAAAGTAAATCAAAAGGTGTTGTTACACAATCCTAAAGTGCCAGTGGGAAAATCCAAGAAGTTAGTCAGTAAGTGGGAAGGCCCATATTACATAACTAAAGCGTTTCCCAACCATACTTACAAGCTGAGACAATGTAGTGATGATAAGGAGATTAAATCGCTGATCAATGCTCAAAGATTGAAAGTCTATACTGAAAGACAGCAAAATCAACCTGTGGTGAATAATTCCAAGAATGACGTGAGAGTCCATTTAACACCACACATACAAACAGATGGAAAGACACAAGTACCTTTGGGTCAATCAAGTAAAAGGGTACAAAGTCCCAATATAGAGAAATTACTCAAGATGAAATATTTTGGGAAAGTTAAGAAATATGAAGTTAAGTGGTTAGGAAATACTGACACTACTTGGGTGTCAGCGGAACAAATTCCGCAAAATTTGAGACAACAATTCCATGTAGAGAGATCAGCGACTGGGAGACGTCGACGACAACCTGATAGGCTAAAATACTTTAAGTAAATTTGTAGGATTATGCCAATGAGTGGATGATGATGTAGTCGCCCATTCAGTTGTCGTGTTGCAGTCTATGAGACTATCATTCTGAACCTCCTTTGTATGCTACCAAACAGTCACATGACTCATGTGATTATAGTGCTAAAAGGACCGTACATCCTTTACCGGTAGATCATACATACCCCACCCCCTCTTACTCTTACCCGCTTTTTCCTTCAATCTTTCATAGGTGCGCATGACGGCTTGGGTGGACTGCTGCTCATCATCTGCATATTGCTTCCCTACTTCAGTCTAGTTGTTGGATCGACCTCAACCAGTGTACAAAGACCAAACTACGGCATAATATTTCAAGATAGAGCAAAATTATCGCTGAGTCAGGAGTTTTGGACTCACACATTTGAAATTTTAATGCCAGAGCCTGTAGATGTTGAACCATTTCAACTATGTATTGCAAATAACTTCCACTCTTCTGACACTTGTACAGCCATCAATCACATAACAACACACATAAATTCAATACGTATCGCTAGTGGTTTACATTTGAACGGAACTATATCTGATATTCTCGAATTAGTTCCACAAAAAAGGCATGTCCCGCATTCAAAAGACAAGCGGTCTTTGCTGCCCTTCATCGGGTCATTCTCGAAAACGTTATTCGGGACTGCCACCATGGATGATATCAATATATTAGCACAACATATTTCAGCATTACAACGTCAAAACAAGAATGTCATTAACATTTTGCATCAACATGGTCGTCATTTTTCATCTTTTCTAAAGACAGTTGACCAGAGGATTTCAAACACTGTTAAGGGTATTAAAGAAAATTCAGAGGCAATTACAGTTATACAAAAATTTGTCGAGGGACTACGTTCAATTGAAGACACATTAGCATATCTCACAGGTGAATTAGCTGATCAAATGCATAGAAGTAGGATATTAGACAGACAATTACAGGATTTTAAAATTGCTATACAGTCATTAGCATCAGGTATAATTTCCCCTGCACTCATAAAACCACATACACTTCACCAAACTATAGAAGATATTCAACAGGTACTTTATCAACATTATCCGGGGTTCTATATTCTTCACCATGATCCTTTACATTACTATTCTCATTCTAGTTTTGTTCATTCCCGTGTTGATTCAAGCATATATATATCTTTAAAGATTCCCATTTCGGCATTTTCAGAGCCATTAACTTTGTATGAGGTTTTATCCTTTCCTGTTCCTGTTAATACCACATCAACGCATGCAACACAGCTTCTTGATTTTCCCGCCTATTTTGCGATATCAAAACAATCGGAGGAATTTACCACTTTAAGTGCTGAACAACTATCAAAATGCTCTGGACGTAAAATGATATACTGTTCATTTAATCTTGCCCTTATGTCATCACGATTTCCTTCATGTATAGCTACATTGTATTTTAATAATAATGAACAGGTTCATAAGTTGTGTAACTTCCGTTTTAGACCAAATCATCTCACTCCTCAGATCAGAGAGTTACTTCCATCTTCAGTAGTCATTTATAACATTGATATGATAGCTTTTGAATGTAAAAATCGAAAACAAATGGTCAAAGGTTGTTTATTTTGTATTATTTCAGTGCCATGTAAATGCTCAATTCACACAAGTGACCTTACATTGCATCCTCGAATGACAACTTGTTCTAGTAATCAAACAGATGAAATCACTCGATTACATCCGGTTAATCTAGCATTAATTCAAGAATTCTTGCAAGCTCCTGAATATAACACTATTAAAGGAGATACCTTGTTTCCAGCGGCAGTTCCTATGGATCTTCCATTTTTCCGATTATATAATCATACCATGTCAGGCATCTTAGCTGCAGATGGTCAACAGCATTTAAGTTTAAAACGTATTGCTGCAGCAGCGAAGAGAGAGGAAGTAGCATATCAATCACTCACAGAACCACTATTGGATGGTCAAATTTATCTTTCTCCTTCATGGCCAGATTTAAATGCTATTCTGTCTATGTCATCCTTAGTTGCTATTTCACTTATAGGTATAGTTGTTGCTTGGATGTTTTGCAAACTGCGAACGATAGCAGCCGCATTGGCATTATTACATTTTCCAACTAGATTTGCTAGTTTCTCCCCTAGAGTTCCATCATTTACTCAACCTACGATTCTAACCACTGATTCCACCCCAAATTATATTGTATTGCAGCCATCATCATTACCAATAATTTTCTCTGCTAGTATAGTTTTACTTTTCATTATTATTTTGATCAAGTTAGGCAAGAAATTGCGTCATAAAACATCTTTTTATCTTGAGCTCACCAACGGAAATTCTTGTACCATGCTAAATATTTTCTCTATTCCTCTCCGTCCCACATTTCTGATAGTCACACCTCCAAGTTTGATTGATGATATATACATAAAAGGTTACTTGCGCCCAACAATACATTTTGAAATACACAATTTCACTGTTACAAATCAGTTATCAAATAGACCACTTAAAATTCCATCCTCACTTAGACTTTCTTATATACAAGCTTATAAAGTCCGAAAACTTATTAAACAAAAAAATATTTCAGCTTACATCACACTGTCACACCAAGGTCTAGCAACTCCTGTAGGTATGCAACAACGAGGTTTGCCAGATATTCACGAAACAAAGTTAGAGTCAGAATCTCTATATCCACAAGCTCCAACATATTTTGATTAGGATATACATTGCAGTACACTTGCCTTTTTCAACAAATTCTGGTTCATTATGTTTTTTTTCAGGTTTTTATTGTATTTTATTTTTAGCTTTTGTCTGATTTTTTTTTATCTACTTATAAATATTTGAATTTGGGAAATTATATGAAATTTTCATCTTGTCAAGGATTGGTTGAAAACCAAATGGGAAATATTGTAAAAAGTAAACTTGTTTTAAATGTAAATACTGATATTTTGTGATGGTTATTGTTATTAATTTTTAATTTGACGGAGCAAATTCTTTTTGAAAACAAAGGGGAAATATTGTGAATTGGAAATTCAACAGTATAAGTTTGTCAATTAATTTGTGCATTTTGTTCCTTCTATTAAAATTTGGTATATAAAATTGATAACTTGTATATATTATTTTACTGAAACATGTCTACATGTTTTTGTATCTGTCACTTTAATCAACTATTGTATTAATTCCTGAACTGAAAGTAAACTGTCTACATGTCTTCACATGTCAATGTAATTAGCTATTGTATAAATCGGTACACACAGTAAGTGGTATTCGGGTGGAACAACAAACCTGCACTTGGTGGGGATTACCTGGTGGTTCACTAGGAACTCTCAGCAGGTGACAGTTATTCATGTGACATCTGGAACCAGTTTCTGTGTGGTTCTATTCAATGGTGCTCACCTGCCAAACCGAGGAACTGCTTTAAAAGGACAGGCACATGAAGACTTGCCAGCATTCATGTACAGCCGCTAATAAAGACAGTTCTCGGGTTTGGATCACAACTGTATATTCTGTGTTTCAGTTATTTCATCACAATAGTAATACAGGCAAACAGCACAACAGTATGTCAAATTACAGCATTTGTTAGACAAATCCTGAAGAATGACCGGAGACAAAGGGATAATGAACCCAAGCCCAGAATTTTCTCGGTTCTATCGAATTAGGACAATATGTTTGAGACAATGCAAATTTTTATTTTTAGTTCCAATGTTAGCTGTATGCCTCAGGGAGAAATTCAACCCTAATCACTCTATGTGACAGACAGGTAACAGTCCTTTAATTTGCCCTTTAATTTAGAAGAGAGCATGGTTGCTGAGAAACTTAAAGAGGTATATTTGGGTAGAGTTGTCGTCCGATTGCTACATTGAGGGTGCCACCATTGGGTTTAGTACCGAATAAAGCCCCAGGGGAACATCGCGTAATATATCGTCTATCTTCCTCTAAACACACAAGAACCTCAGTTACCAATTTTGTGGATCGGTATTTGGGCTCTGTAAGCTACTCTAAGATAGATTATGCAATAAGGATTATACAACAGTTGGGGAAAGGGGCATTGCTTGCCAAAGAAAGTATAAAATCAGGCTTTGTTTGGTCCAAGTAAATCCAGGCGATTTTGACCAGTTAGGTTTCAAGTTTCAAAAAGACTTATTTTTATTTTATCCATGCCAATGGGATGCACTATATCATGTGCCGCATTTGAGCAGTTCAGTACTTTCATAGAATGGAGCGTTAAGAAAGAGACTGGGTCAATCCCCATGGATAAGCTGGGAGAACTTCATGATCGTAAAGTACACATCATAAGCCTCCGGAAAGTCACCGTGGTAAGTAATTGACCGTAAACCAGGGGCAGATACAGGCCCTATTTTATACCCTTATAGGGCGCCCAAAATAAACGAGGTCTAAAAACGCCCAAATTAAGAAACGAAAAACGCCCAAATTAGACGAAGAAATTCAGGTATTTTAGTTTATTATGCAGCAAATTTATGTCTTGTATTTAATTTTGAGATGGTTTACGCACGTTACGCAAATCGATATAATCTCATATGGAAATGCATTGTCTGGAAATGCGTCTGATGCGTTTTAGAGCATCTGAGAACGTCTAGCGGATGGGGCCCTGGGACCCCAGACCCCCGGCCAATTTTTTTTTCGCCTCGCCACGCACGGCAAAAATAAAAAGGTGCCCAAATTAAAAGCTGTATCTGCCCCTGTAAACACACCTACAGAATTACGGTGCTCGGTCTGACTCAAAGGTAAGTAATTGACCGTATACATTACCTACAGAATTACGGTGCTCGGTCTGGGATAGCTATCCTTAAAGGAATTACAGTCAGCCATCGCCTGCTTAACTTTACCTGTAGGGCTATAGCACCAGGTCGAGCATTCCTAAGGCATCTCATCAATGCTACCATGAGAGTACGTTTGTCCCATTATCATATTAGGGTGACATCAGAAATGAAAGCCGAGTTGGAAATTTGGCTGAAATTTCTAGTACTGTGATGGCGTGAGTGCGTTCCTTGACCAGATCTGGAAAACATTCAATTATTTACTGATGCCGCTTGTAGTTGTGGCATGGGGCCATATTTTGAGGGCAGATGAGCTTTTGCCTCATGGCCTACAGAATGGTACATCTCAGGGATTAAAAAGAACATTACTTTCCTAGAATTATTCCCCATTGTTTCAGCTGTTGAACTACGAGGTTGCTACTTGCAGCATAAAAGAATTATTTCAGGTCAGATAACCAGGCAGTAGTGACTGTAGTGAACCAGCAGACCAGTTCTTCTGCACGGGTGATGAGGCTGGTGCGTATCTTAGTACTGGCTTGTTTGAGAAACAATATTTTGTTCAAGTCCAGGCACGTAAGTTGGTCAATTAATGAATTCACGGTTTCAGTGGGACAGATTCCATCGGTTGGCACTGCAGGTCGAGAAGTTGCCTACCCCTCTACCCAAGTGGCTTTAGCAGATGAAGCTTGTATACTATTGCAGAACCCAATGTCGCCAAGAAAATTAGCCTCTTATGATGCAGGTGTTACCTCCCCTGAGCAATACCTCCCCTGAGCAAATTAGATTCAATGCTAGTCTGACCCCATATGACCAGTTCCAGTCAGTTAGCTCCTACAATACGTTGCACATCTTTCCAGACAGGGTTACTCTCATTCAAATGTGGGCATATTCATGCTTTTCATGCACACCTATCCAGCCCAGAATTTTATAATATACAAATTATTGTTGAAGGGCTGAAACAAAGTAGCCACTTGAATTGGAGGTTATCCATCACTGTTTACAGCAGCTAGTGAATCGGTTTCGTTTCACCGAAGAATACATAGCCATAGGGCATTAGGAATCCATGATGTGCGCATTGATTTTGTGGCTGCATAATGGGGGTATTGAATTAACAATAAGGTTTTCTGAAATGAATCAGCTTGGTGAAAGTTTAGGTTAACAATCCCAGGGGGTGGTGAACCTTGTCCGCTTGATGCCGTAGCTCAGTTTATGCATATGCCAAGGCACATTAAAGGTAAGCAATTCCGATTGCATTTATATGGTTCGTCATTGAGTCGGTGTCAGTTTGCGGTAGTAGTGAAGAAATCACTCGCATTCCTGAATTGCCAATCTCGCCGATTTAATACTCATTTCTTTAGAACTGGTCATGCTTCATACGTGACCGCGAAGGGTGTGCCAGGGGAGGTAATCCAACAGCTTGGTAGATCGAGGTCTGGTGCCTTCCAGAGGTGTATATGCATACCTGCCCGGTTCCAAATTATTGCGCATAATTAGATCCATTGTGGGGCAACTCAGATGTTGAATATACAGCCTAGCTTCACTATAAGGTACCTCGATATAATGCTGGTTTTGATATAAGGTGAGTGCTATGATGTCCCCCATATTAATGCATACATGTCATTTCAACCTGTTAATAACCTGTCAACCTGAAAATCTACAAGGTGATTCAAATTTGGTCCCTCAAGAGCAGCGTTATAGAGAGGTTACACTGTATTGCATACATGTATGTTGAATTGTTCATTAACTCACAGGCTTTCAGCTAGAATTAAATTTCCTAATTGTCAAGCACACCCGAGATTATCTCCACCTTCCCAAAACTTTACTTTGGAAGTGTTTCTCAGAACCTCATGCAGAATCATGCATATAGCTTCTAGCTGAAGGCCTGTCACTACACATACCAAGTCTTTTGTAGATACATCTCACAGGCGCAGCATCACAGTTTGGATCGTGAGTTCCAGCACTGTTTATTGGGTCCAGCACAGAGCTGCTATAAAAGCGAGTGGAATTCATCTTGCCCTCTTACCACGACATGGCATACATATCAAATGGATCGATATGCGTGGTCTTCGGTGGCACCAAATATTATCCACTGTACACGAACAGTTAAGAATATCGCGATCACTACCTGATTTCCTGATAATTCATGCCGGCGCCAATGACCTATGTACTGTAACTACCTGGCATCTGGCTCATAAGATGCGACATGATCTAGGGCGGTCGTTTGTTATCCGTCACCCTGATATTTGGCGCGACATCCTTTCTTTATTCAGTCATGGGGTACATCTGGAATTGGAAATGATTTCCTGCTAAATATTTTGAGGGAGCAATCGAGGAGCTGTTTCTTAGGTTAGTCCGCTACTTTCCGCCTGTCGACTATTAGTCATTCCATGTATAGCATTATGTGTGGCTTACGCGCTTTGTTAAGCATTAGAGACGATTATCGCGATATATTCTACTCAAGTAAATGGGAGACCGCGAACAGATTGAACAGTTGATCGCGTTGAGTTGAACTTAGTGTTCATGGCCACGGTTTTGTTCTATTGCTTGGGACAGTCATCCTTGGAGATGTCTGTGTGGCGGTATTTTCATGGGGCAAATATTGAATTTATACTATAGGCTAATTTGCATATGCTAATTGTGCTTTCCTTTGTAGCCATTGGAAAGGGTTCTGATCCGCTAGGTTGCCCAGTGGGTTGGGGGATATATATATCTCATGTCAAGCTTCCATGTAGCCATGGGAGTTTGTTGGTTGGACAGAGATATTTCCCATGTGGGTATACTTTGTATACATGTATTTAGCATGATTTGTTTAGCCTTGGTTTGCTTTGTCCTCATATGTAGCCATTTGAGGGCCATGTGTAATTTGCTTCCATGAAAATCATTCCAAGAACTGAATAAAAGCCGTGGCCTGATTATCTCCACACAAATATGTGTTCAGTTGCTTCATGTAGTTAACAATTCATAAGTTATGTGAATGGCGAAATATTTTGATAAATGCAACTAACGCTAATCGTTAGTTCACATTATCTGAATTTGAGCAAATGTGCGTCTTGTATGGTGTAAGGGAGGTAACCACTTCCAGCGTTATCTACCCTTGTCTGGTTGCATTCCTGACATACTGGAGTTATGCCCCCGAGATAATTATCACGTGCGCGAGCCAGCTGCTCTCGTGTTACCAGCTGTAAGCAGCTATCCAAAACTCGGTCATAGTTTGGTTAGCATAACAGTGATTTGCATTCATAACCCGCCCACCCTCCCGTTTCAATAGTGTACACTGACCCAAGTTGCATGTAATTTAAATCTGGTATCAGTTTTCGCGAAATCAGCCATGTGTCTCACTAATTCACTGGCAGCATTGTTGTTTGTTATATTTGCAGTTATACCACTGTTCGGTTTTGTGTGACATACCGCAGGTTTCATCGTACAGCCCATGCATTGTGCATAATTATCCTTGTCTCTGTGTTAGACTTAGCTTCTTGGGCAATTTGTAACTCGCCGCAATAGCAATGGGGCTATCACGCGCCTTACACACTTTCTTGCTTAGAAAGTGTGACTTGATGAGGAACCGAATGAGCCTCTACCTATTGCACTGTTTTGTTGACTTAAGTGTTCGTTTGTGTGAAGCAATGTTGCTTCTACTGGAATTATTCAATATTGTGAATTTATCGTCACGGCTTGGTATTCAGATTGCATATATTTATGGATATGCGGTATTTTCATGGGGCAAATATTGGATTTATACTATAGGCTAATTTGCATATGCTAATTGTGCTTTCCTTTGTAGCCATTGGAAAGGGTTCTGATCCGCTAGGTTGCCCAGTGGGTTGGGGGATATATATATCTCATGTCAAGCTTCCATGTAGCCATGGGAGTTTGTTGGTTGGACAGACATATTTCCCATGTGGGTATACTTTGTATACATGTATTTAGCATGATCTGTTTAGCCTTGGTTTGCTTTGTCCTCATATGTAGCCATTTGAGGGCTATGTGTAATTTGCTTCCATGAAAATCATTCCAAGAACTGAATAAAAGCCGTGGCCTGATTATCTCCACACAAATATGTGTTCAGTTGCTTCATGTAGTTAACAATTCATAAGTTATGTGAATGGCGAAATATTTTGATAACTTCCCGAGTAGCGGATCATGGCTAAATTCAAAATGGCGGCCAGGTGGTCTGTCAGAAAAGTGATGTTTTCATAATTTTTCCTCAAAATGTCTGCTTTTCTGGGAGAAAAAGGCGACAAAAGCTATTTTGTTTCACATCAAATTACTATTTACAAATTTACCATGCAGTTTTACGAAGAAAACACATTAAAATTAGAGAAATATGACTGAAAAATCGACCAAAAATACCTTTTTTGAAAATGACGTCACTGTTACGTCATCAAAGCGGCCATATTGGATTGTTTTACATTTTCTGGTAGAGCTAGGGTATGGTGCGGTAAGTTTCAGTTCCCCAAGTCAAGGGATAAGAAAAAGATTTAGGGGTCCCAAAACACCCGGGACAGATAGAGTTTACAAATAAAACAAACGTGACCAGTTCAGCCTTTGGGAAACAGGAATTAAAACCTGACAAAACAGTACATCGCTATCTGTCGGACTAATAAGATACGATAAGATAAAGCAAAAATGTTGCTGATGTCCATCGACCCTGAAGTTGGTGGGATAAAAGGCGATGACTGACAAAATCAAAGGCGTGATGAAATCATTGTATACGACAGCTTATGGAAGCCGCATGCGGCCATCTCGCGTTTTCGCATTTTCCCATCTATGACAGTAACACGAAAACGAGAAAACCCGACACGAAAATGCGAAAACACGAAAACCCGACCCGAAAACGCGATGCGAAGGCACGAAAATGTTTTCGCGTCGGGTTTTCGCATTTTCGCGTTATCGTATTTTCGCTGTTTCGCGTTGTTGCCTATATGAGGTCATATATATGAAAGCCGGATGCGGAGACGCTATAAAAGTGAGCACCACGAGTATGTTGGTCATGCAAGATGCCTTGGCATAAATGTTGAAAATGGACACTCATATTGGAAATTCATTTGCTACAAGATATAAGGTATATTTAGATGCTCTAAACGAATACACTGAACAAATAAAATTGAAGCATTAGTTGGGATCGTGGTGAAATGAATAATAAGGAATATACAGTAAAATACAGCAGAGGAAACATCCAAGGAACAATGAAAACATGGAAGATTTACAAAGAAAGTTAGGGGAGTTAGGAAAGGAAATATGTGAGCGTTCAGGAGACATATTTCCTCAATTTAGAAAAGTGCGAGATCTTCAGCGAAATGTATATGACTAGACTGAAATCTGATGATGGTATAATCTGCAATAGAAGCGAAGTTATGGAGATGCAATTTCAGTATTATGAAAATTTATATAAAAAGATGCCGATTTTTGTGAAAACAAACTCATGTTCAGGGAATTTCCTGACCTCGTATCTCATTTTCGTTGGGGAATGCAAAATCCTTGAGAATAGTTTGTTTTACCATAGTTGTAAATAAGTTTTGATATGTATCCTCACTCATTTCCCATGTTGAGGGTCTTATTGTCTAGCGTGACAGTCCCAAGGAACTCTCATGTCAATCTATGCAGCTATATGAAACGCGAAAATGCGAAAACGCGAAAATGCAAAAACGCGAAAACACGAAAACCTGACGCGAAACACGAAAACGCGAAAAGGCGACGCGAAGACGCGAAAATGTCTGCTTTTCTGGGAGAAAAAGGGAGCAAAAACTATTTTGTTTTACATCAAATTACTATTTACCAATTTACCATGCAGTTTTTACGAAGAAAACACATTAAAATTAGAAAAATATGACCGAAAAATCGACCAAAAATACCTTTTTTGAAAATGACGTCACTGTTACGTCATCAAAGCGGCCATCTTGGATTGTTTTAATTTTCTGGTAGAGTTAGGGTACAGTGTGGTAAGTTCCAGCTTCAGGACTCCAGGGATAAGAAAAACATTTAGGGTTCCCAAATCATTCAAACCAGATGGAGTTCACAAATAAAACAAACGTGACCGGTCAAAGAGTTCAGCCGTTGAGAGGCAGGAATTAAAACCTCACAAAACAGTACATCGCTATCTGTCGGACTAATAAGGTATACGATAAGACAAAGCAAAAATGTTGCTGATGTCCATCGACCCTGAAGTTGTTGGGATAAAAGACGATGACTGACAGAATCAAAGGCTTGATAAAATGATTGTATACGACAGCCAGTACACTGTACACGTGTCTATGGCGTATGACACGTCAAGATTTTTGCAGATCGAATGGACTTCAACACAACCGCACTAGAATTCATTGATCTGTTCATAATCATACAAGTGGCTGTGAATAACCCATTCTAAAACTCTTAAACAGTGATTTCAGTTTAAGGGGCAATTCATAGGCTAGTCAGCAGTATTTCATTCATAGTGGATACAATGGACAGAGGAAAAGGTATATCAGATCGAAAAAACGCTTGCTATCTATTTGTCCAGAATCTATGACTCTCCCGAAATCTTTGTCTCATTTTTAAACTGTGGTACTGTCAGTCAAATTAGGTGTTGACAGACGGTGGTAGTACGCCCTCTGCCCTCCAGTGGTTGTCCTTCGATCGGCGCCAGTTTGAAAGAAGACGAGGTTTCTCATTGGCTCGCTATTTATAGAACGGAAGGGCTTCCTTCGTGACAATATTTTAGTGTCTCAGTTGACCCGTGACGTTAGCATGCTGAGCGGGAACTGGCCTGTCGACCAATTACATTAAAATAAATGACAGTTGGTTTGTGTCAAGCTAGATGTACTCTCGAGGGAAATAACCTGTCCTCTTTCTTTGACTTTCTCGACTACCCTCTCTTTGAAGCCAAGTGGAAAGAAACAGTCGACAAATCAATCAATTCTCACTGGAAGAGTATCTGGGTAGAGGAGGTCATGCAAAAGACATGACTAAGTACCTCAACCTAGACAACGAGTCAATCGGGCGACCCCACCAACTATGGTATTCGATGAGAAGTAACCATCAAGATGTAAAACGAGCAGCAATTAAGGCCAGATTACTCACAGGAAACTACATTCTGCAATAAAATAGAGCCGCATTTAACCAATTTGCTGTCGATTCTGCCTACAGACTATGCAACATAGAGCCAGAAAATAGGGCCATAGAAAATGGAAGGCCAAAGTACAGACATCTCTCAGAGGACCTTCTTGGAGAACTGCAGCTAAAACTAACCAGAATACCGAAGGGTTCACCCAGCTGATGCTGAACTCCTCCACATGTGATCTACTGCTTTCTGACTATTGCTTGTTCCACATAGACCTGCTTAGTAGAGAAAGATCAACGATCCTTTAGGACTTCGTGAACTGATTCATTTGTATTTAATGGGTAGGTGAGTAGTATATAGACAGTATTACGAGCCTCATTGGCCTTTGACCTCAGAAATTTGCATATCACGTGACAGAGGTCAAAGGTCAATGAGTCCACTTGAGTTGACCTGTATCCTTTCATCTTGTCTTTGACCTTGGATCATGTTTAGACATGTTAGGGTTGGGGTTTTTCCATCACGTGCGGTATGACGTCACTTCCGGTCTGGGTGAATGGGGCGTGACCTGTGAACCTGATAGGACATGTACTGACCTGTCTGTGGGGTTTTTGCCTACAATGTCGTTCACCTTCGTGTTTTTTCGGTGAGGTGCGAAGGGTACGTCCGTGTCTTTTCGGTGGGGTCCGTGGGAACATGATAGGCCATGCACTGACCTGTCTGTGGGGGTTTTCCCGCCAGAATTTCGCTGTCGTCTGCTTGGGGTTGTCACGTGCCGAACACCTGGCTCCCCGAATTGCAACATTGTTGCACGTTCGCTACAATGTTGCGGTGAACACCTGGTCTGGTGTCTGCGTGAGTGAGCTCACGTGCCGAACACCTGGCTCCCCGAGATCAAGGCATGTCCATGAGTATATAGAGGCTGAGGTTATGTCTGACTGTATGGAATGCATGTATTGACTTGTGTCTGGATTTTTCCATCACGGGGAGTGCGCAGGTGTATGACGTCACTTCCGGTCTGCGTGAATCGGGCGTGACCTGTGTATGACTGTATGGGATGTACTGACTTGGTTCTGGGGTTTTTCATCATGCTGCGGTCACGTGATTAGGAGTGCATGGACGGACTAGGGGCCGTATGAACCCATGTACTTCAAGATCCTCATGGTACTCATATGAACAGTCACAATCAAAGCGTGACTGAGATACATCTTTTTTTTAGATGACGACTCTATAACGAATATTATGGATTAAGAATACTGATCAGCGACACGGATTTGATATTTTTGGAACATCATGATGTCTTGCCGGCATCATTGAAAACTGTTGACCGCTTCTCTCTTGCAGGAAACAAGCCTATGTTTGTGTATACTATGATTGTCTTTTTGAATTTGGTGCTAATACTGTTATGTGGAAAATGGAATAGGTCTTTGGATTATGGACGCGGATATTCTCTAATGGACGACGGCTGGATTATGAATGACGGACTAGACGCTTTTAATTGACTCCCATTGACCTTTGACCTCCATTATAGAGTGCGTATATTCAATACCATTGACCTCAAAAATTTGCATATCGTGACCTTTGACAGCCAATCAGAAGCCAGTATTTTGACCTCGTATGACTGTATGTATGTACTGACTTGGTTCTGGGGGTTTTCCATCACGGTTATGCGTAGGTGTATGCCGTCACTTCCGGTCTGCGCCGGGTTTTCCTCGGCCCGCCCCGCCCCGCCCCGGCCGCAGCGCGCGCGCGCGGGTTATCCGGAAGTGCGCGGCATCACCGGAAGTGCGCGGGCGAATATCGGGTCAAAAGGTCACATCCAGGTCAATAGGTCAAAGGTCCCCCTTCCGGCAAGGCTCGGCCCTCTTCGGACAATAGATAACCTCTATCCGCCCTTCCGAGGCATCCATGTATAGAGGAGGGTCTCCGACAATATTACCATCTATTTATCCATGTTAAATGACCAGTGGGGAACCCCCAGTTTTCCTCAGAACCGTATTGGCACGAAAAAATACATGAAACCATGTAACTTATAGTAATAAACTTAATCTATAGGTGTTGGACGCGTCTCCACTCGCCGTCTTCCTAGTCTTTACCCTTAACCGCTGACATGAGCTTTAACTTTTAACCTTTAAAATCCGCATGTAAACACACCCATTGCGGTTCCTCCAGCGTGGATGTGCTGTAATGGAGGGGCTAATAAAAGGATTGACCTGTAATCTTTGATTGTTGCTCTCTTTTTTAACTAACCAATCAGAATAGTACGTATCACGGACTACATCCGTAGAGCTACGTATAGGGGCGCATGTGTGACATGGTCTATAAAACACGTCCCTCTGGATCCCACACCTCCATTCCTACGGTTACAGAGCCATGATGGAGACCCATCCCTAGGCGACTCGCATTTTACAGCATGCGACCGTGGTTAATTCACTCACGGATTACCGAGCAGTGGTTCGGTCCATATTTGCAGATGGCGACGACAACGAGGGGCGACGCCAGATCCTGAAAGAGTTCACCGAAGCGGTCCTCGACAGAGTGCACTCGATGGAGAGGCGTGCTATCACCCACCACTACTGGACTATGACAGCCATCCTTGATGCCCGGACTATGGTCCACGAACGCTCACGCCGGAACCAGCGACGGCTCGTTGGCCTAGTAATGGTCTTTGCTCTATTGACCGTGACGCTGTGGCAATGACAGCGACAGAAAAAGAACGGCTCTTCAGAGCCTCCACAGATGCGCTTATGTGCAACCGATATATACGAGGATCAGTCACAGTGTGCGTCATTTACCGATCGTCATTGGGTCAACCATGTCACCGAGGGACCTGACCATAAATACGAGAGACACTCAGAGTGTGTGTCATTCACCGTTCGTCGTTGGGTCAACCATGTCACCAGGCCTACGAGCCATCCTTCCCCTTACACCCCGGGTGGGGTTACGCGCCTATGAAGATAAAGTCACCATCGTTGAAGACCGTGGAGATGTTTGCTGGTCGCGCGCTGAGGCCGTATCGAATACGGTTACGCTACACCGTGACGGCTGGACCAAATTTAAACGGGTGTTGAGCGGTGAGCTCGACGGAAACCTCATCCACATAGACAATGCCATCTACGTACACCGTGGACCCTTCTTCCCACGCCTGGGCCGTTACCAAGACCCTACGCGAGGCTTCACCCTAGACTCCGATCTGTGGACAGCCTTCGAGAAAGTGGTGCCTATCGTGGACCAGCTGTTTACACCGGACGAGCGATCAGCTGTTCAGTTGGGCTGGGCTCGTGCCCTGAGTGAAGCGGCGGCAGAACCCAACGAACAAATTACCAAACCTAGCAATGAAGCGGAGGCAGACGACGATGCCATTGATTATCCGGCTAGACTGTCAGCCCAGTGACATGACCACCGATCCTTTGATCTCACGGGGTTCTCCCTATAAATACGAGAGACAGTACAAATCTTGTACCATTCACGTACTGATCATGACGGAGCCAGTACGGGCGTTTCTCAGCTTGACCCCCGAGGTCTTCCTGCACGTCTATGCGGATAAGGTCGATATCATGGAGGAGGTAGGAGACATCTGTGATGCAGACCCTACACAACCGTGCCCGGCTCATATTCGTCTGTCCCGGGAGGGCTGGACCAAATTCAAACGTGTGTTGTCTGGTGAACTGGACGGCGATCTCATACCCTTGTGTCACGATGTGTACATCCGACGCGGGCCCTTCTTTGCTCAATTGGCTCGGCTAGATGGAGGTACAGTGCATTTTACCCTTCACCCTGTTCTATGGTCTGCATTGGAAGATGCCGTGGCAGATGTGGATCAAGTGCTTACGGAGGAAGAGCGGTCATCAGACGAGTTGGACTGGTTATTTACCATGGACAATATACTGGTAGAAGCTGAAGAAGAAAATCAGAAAGAAACTCCGGCCCAAGATATACCGTTATAAATAAACGATAGAGCCAGGGTCCATCATCATTTGTCACCATGAAGCGCTGGGAGAAGGTGTTGGATAACTTATACTACAGTCCCAACAGTCCGGCGGCCTATAATGCATTGTCGGCTCTCTATCGAGCGGCCAAAACCCACGGGATACAACGTGCCCAAGTCCGAGATTGGTTAAAAAAACAAAACACCTATACCTTACATCGATCTGTCCGTCGCCATTTTCTACGAAACCGGGTCATCGTGGGTGGTATAGATGCCCAGTGGCAAGCGGATTTGGTCGATATGAGCGCCTTTGCCAAACACAACGATGGGAATCGGTATATCTTGACGTGCATCGATATCCTGTCGAAGTATGCGTGGATGGTACCCATCCGGACGAAAACGGGTGCGAATCTCATAGCGGCGTTCAAGGACATCTTCAAGACCGGGCGCAAACCCTTGTATTTGCAAACCGGCCAAGGCACGGAATTCCTCAACAGACCGCTCCAACAGTTAGTAATGGTCTTTGCCCTATTGACCCTGACGCTGTGGCAATGACAGCGACAGTAAAAGAACGGCTCTTCAGAGCCTCCACAGATGCGCTTATGTGCAACCGATATATACGAGGGTCAGTCACAGTGTGCGTCATTCACCGATCGTCATTGGGTCAACCATGTCACCGAGCGACCTGACCATAAATACGAGAGACACTCAGAGTGTGTGTCATTCACCGTTCGTCGTTGGGTCAACCATGTCACCAGTCCTACGAGCCATCCTTCCCCTTACACCCCGGGTGGGGTTACACGTCTATGAAGATAAAGTCACCATCGTTAAAGACCGTGGAGATGTTTGCTGGTCGCGCGCTGAGGCCGTATCGAATACGGTTACGCTACACCGTGACGGCTGGACCAAATTTAAACGGGTGTTGAGCGGTGAGCTCGACGGAAACCTCATCCACATAGACAATGCCATCTACGTACACCGTGGACCCTTCTTCCCACGCCTGGGCCGTTACCAAGACCCTACGCGAGGCTTCACCCTAGACTCCGATCTGTGGACAACCTTCGAGAAAGTGGTGCCTATCGTGGACCAGCTGTTTACACCGGACGAGCGATCGGCTGTTCAGTTGGGCTGGGCTCGTGCCCTGAGTGAAGCGGCGGCAGAACCCAACGAACAAATTACCAAACCTAGCAATGAAGCGGAAGCAGACGACGATGCCATTGATTATCCGGCTAGACTGTCAGCCCAGTGACATGACCACCGATCCTTTGATCTCACGGGGTTCTCCCTATAAATACGAGAGACAGTACAAATCTTGTACCATTCACGTACTGATCATGACGGAGCCAGTACGGGCGTTTCTCAGCTTGACCCCCGAGGTCTTCCTGCACGTCTATGCGGATAAGGTCGATATCATGGAGGAGGTAGGAGACATCTGTGATGCAGACCCTACACAACCGTGCCCGGCTCATATTCGTCTGTCCCGGGAGGGCTGGACCAAATTCAAACGTGTGTTGTCTGGTGAACTGGACGGCGATCTCATCCCCTTGTGTCACGTTGTGTACATTCGACGCGGCCCCTTCTTTGCTCAATTGTCTCGGCTAGATGGAGGTACAGTGCATTTTACCCTTCACCCTGTTCTATGGTCTGCATTGGAAGATGCCGTGGCAGATGTGGATCAAGTGCTTACGGAGGAAGAGCGATCATTAGACGAGTTGGACTGGTTATTTACCATGGACAATATACTGGTAGAAGCCGAAGAAGAAAATCAGAAAGAAACTCCGGCCCAAGATATACCGTTATAAATAAACGATAGAGCCAGGGTCCATCATCATTTGTCACCATGAAGCGCTGGGAGAAGGTGTTGGATAACTTATACTACAGTTCCGACAGTCTGGCGGCCTATAGTGCATTGTCGGCTCTCTATCGAGCGCCCAAAACACAGGGGATACAACGTGCCCAAGTCCGAGATTGGTTAAAAAAACAAGACACCTATACCTTACATCGATCTGTCCGTCGCCATTTTCTACGAAACCGGGTCATCGTGGGTGGTATAGATGCCCAGTGGCAAGCGGATTTGGTCGATATGAGCGCCTTTGCCAAACACAACGATGGGAATCGGTATATCTTGACGTGCATCGATATCCTGTCGAAGTATGCGTGGATGGTACCCATCCGGACGAAAACGGGTGCGAATCTCATAGCGGCGTTCAAGGACATCTTCAAGACCGGGCGCAAACCCTTGTATTTGCAAACCGCCCAAGGCACGGAATTCCTCAACAGACCGCTCCAACAGTTAGTAATGGTCTTTGCCCTATTGACCCTGACGCTGTGGTAATGACAGCGACAGTAAAAGAACGGCTCTTCAGAGCCTCCACAGATGCGCTTATGTGCAACCGATATATACGAGGGTCAGTCACAGTGTGCGTCATTCACCGATCGTCATTGGGTCAACCATGTCACCGAGCGACCTGACCATAAATACGAGAGACACTCAGAGTGTGTGTCATTCACCGTTCGTCGTTGGGTCAACCATGTCACCAGTCCTACGAGCCATCCTTCCCCTTACACCCCGGGTGGGGTTACACGTCTATGAAGATGAAGTCGCCATCGTTAAAGACCGTGGAGATGTTTGCTGGTCGCGCGCTGAGGCCGTATCGAATACGGTTACGTTACACCGTGACGGCTGGACCAAATTTAAACGGGTGTTGAGCGGTGAGCTCGACGGAAACCTCATCCACATAGACAATGCCATCTACGTACACCGTGGACCCTTCTTCCCACGCCTGGGCCGTTACCAAGACCCTACGCGAGGCTTCACCCTAGACTCCGATCTGTGAACAACCTTCGAGAAAGTGGTGCCTATCGTGGACCAGCTGTTTACACCGGACGAGCGATCGGCTGTTCAGTTGGGCTGGGCTCGTGCCCTGAGTGAAGCGGCGGCAGAACCCAACGAACAAATTACCAAACCTAGCAATGAAGCGGAGGCAAACGACGATGCCACTGATTATCCGGCTAGACTGTCAGCCCAGTGACATGACCACCCGATACTTTGATTTCACGGGGTTCTCCCTATAAATACGAGAGACAGTACAAATCTTTTACCATTCACGTACTGATCATGACGGAGCCAGTACGGGCGTTTCTCAGCTTGACCCCCGAGGTCTTCCTGCACGTCTATGCGGATAAGGTCGATATCATGGAGGAGGTAGGAGACATCTGTGATGCAGACCCTACACAACCGTGCCCGGCTCATATTCGTCTGTCCCGGGAGGGCTGGACCAAATTCAAACGTGTGTTGTCTGGTGAACTGGACGGCGATCTCATCCCCTTGTGTCACGATGTGTACATTCGACGCGGCCCCTTCTTTGCTCAATTGGCTCGGCTAGATGGAGGTACAGTGCATTTTACCCTTCACCCTGTTCTATGGTCTGCATTGGAAGATGCCGTGGCAGATGTGGATCAAGTGCTTACGGAGGAAGAGCGGTCATCAGACGAGTTGGACTGGTTATTTACCATGGACAATATACTGGTAGAAGCCGAAGAAGAAAATCAGAAAGAAACTCCGGCCCAAGATATACCGTTATAAATAAACGATAGAGCCAGGGTCCATCATCATTTGTCACCATGAAGCGCTGGGAGAAGGTGTTGGATAACTTATACTACAGTCCCGACAGTCTGGCGGCCTATAGTGCATTGTCGGCTCTCTATCGAGCGGCCAAACCCCAGGGGATACAACGTGCCCAAGTCCGAGATTGGTTAAAAAAACAAGACACCTATACCTTACATCGATCTGTCCGTCGCCATTTTCTACGAAACCGGGTCATCGTGGGTGGTATAGATGCCCAGTGGCAAGCGGATTTGGTCGATATGAGCGCCTTTGCCAAACACAACGATGGGAATCGGTATATCTTGACGTGCATCGATATCCTGTCGAAGTATGCGTGAGTGGTACCCATCCGGACGAAAACGGGTGCGAATATCATAGCGGCGTTCAAGGACATCTTCAAGACCGGGCGCAAACCCTTGTATTTGCAAACCGACCAAGGCACGGAATTCCTCAACAGACCGTTCCAACAGTTTCTGAAAGCCCAGAAGATGTTTGTCTTCCATACGTACAACGAGACCAAGGCTTCCGTTGTGGAAAGGTTCAACAGGACATTCAAAGGCCGCATGTATAAATATTTCACCTATAAGAATACAAGGCGGTACATCGATGTTCTCCCGAAAACTTGTGAGTGGATACAATCGAGCCTATCACCAGAGTATAGGGAGAGCCCCCATTACCGTCACCCAACGCAATGAAGCCCAAATCCGGCGTGTCTTGTGCACCAGGCAATCGCAGCGAACGCCGAAGGAGGTGTTCAGGGTCGGGGACCCTGTACGGATCAGTAAAGTCAAAGGTCAATTTGAGAAAAGTTACTTGCCCAACTGGAGCGATGAGCACTTCCTGATTAAACGGCGCCTACCCCGACAGCAGCGAGTCTATGAACTGGAAGATCTTCAAGGGGAACCGTTGCTAGGGACGTTGTACGACACGGAATTACAGCCTCGTAAAAACAAAGCAAGACTACTACACGGTGGAGCAGATTTTGAAAACGGAACGCCGCCGTGGCAAACTGTTTCATTTCGTCAAGTGGCAAGGCTGGCCCAGTTCCTTCAATTCCTGGGTCGCGGCCAACCAAGTGAAACGACTATAAAGCCAGACACCACTACCATCATCCTTCATTCCACGTCCGACCATGAACACGCCGCTATGAACCAACAGCAGCTGCCTCTGAACACAGCGTCTCCCAAAACGCGCAAAGCGCAAATGGGCTTTGTGGCCATAGTGCTAATCCTGCTGAGCGTGTAGTACGGAGGAATGTTTTACGACATAGCCTATCTCAACACTCTACTTAACCAACTTAGAACTCCAGCCACCAGTCAAACCAGTCTACAGACCTTCTCTACACCAGTCAACCCCGTGATCGAAACGAGCCCAGTCATCACCACCACACCACGTGTACAAGCCACATCGAGCTCCACACCAAGTATACAGTCAACATCTACACCAAGTACACCCACTACGTCTCAAAGCCCACCGGATTTCATCACTCACAGTGAACAGACAACGACGACCGGCGTTGTACCCACCACCACTCCAGTTTACTCGTACCAAATTTACAAGAGCGGGTTACCACGACAGCGCATACAGCTCAAACTATGGACCCTCGGTGGCAGCATCCCTTCACTTGCGTCATCGCAGGACCGACGGGCTCCGGCAAAACGCACTTCGTCAGGAAGCTCCTTCAACACGCCGACAGCATGATCACCCCACCCATTGCCCGAGTCGTGTGGTGTTATGGAGAATGGCAGGCACCGTATGCAGCAATGCCCCATATCACGTTCGTGGAAGGCCTACCTAACCTGGCCGATTTGGAACCCGACACCTTGGTGGTTCTGACTGATCTCATGGCGGAGACGGATGCGCGCGTCACCCAACTCTTTACCAAAGGCAGCCATCAGCGACGGCTCAGCACCATCTACATTGTGCAGAATCTGTTCAGTAAAAACAAAGAACATCGGAACATCAGCTTAAATGCCCACTATCTGGTGGTCTTCAAAAACCCGAGAGACACCACTCAACTGCTGCACCTGGCGAGACAGATGTATCTCGGCCGCACACCGTTTGCGTTGGAAGCCTTTAAAGATGCGACATCCGCTGAGCACGGGTATATGCTCTTCGACCTCAAGCAAGCCACCCCCGATCAACTTCGACTACGGACCGGAATCTTTCCTGGAGAGACCCACCACGTTTACATGCAAAAATAATGTAAACACACCCACAGTGGCTCCCTCAGCTGGGGTGTGTGTGTTTGATGATGGGGATAATAAAAGAATTAATACCACATCATGGTTGACTTTGTCTCTGTTCGATATTCAGGAGGTCGCCCGCAAAAGGATCAAAAGAGCAGAGTTGTGGGTTCTAGCATTAGTTGTACATGATGTCTGCGCGAGTACGGAAGCACGCCCCGACGCTCCGTGTATTGAAGACGGCCCCACCCGAGTTGGTCCAAACCATTGTACGCGGTGCGGAGCCTGACCTTGTACGCTGTCTGTGTGAGATAGGGTACAACCTGTTAAAAGGCAACGTACCACTGACTCCGGCTCAGAAGACCAAGTTGACCAAGCATAAGACAGGTCTCCGAACCCTAGTCCAGAAGCGAGTCCCTCAAACACATAAAAGAAAAAGGTGTTACAGAAAGGCGGCTTTCTCGGGGCCATCTTAGCACCGTTGGCCGCTTCCGTGTTGGGTCCAGTAGTGGGTAGACTCTTCGGCCGACAATGAACCACACGAAAAAAATGGTCCTCGTCGAACCACGGCTCCTTCAAAACCTCCAATCGCCCTACCCTGTCCCACCTACGGTGAAGACCATAAACACCCTCGATGAAGAGATGCAACAGATCTTACAAAGACCGAGGTTAAGCGACAGTGAGAAAGTACAACGGTACAATGAGACGCTTCAACGGTACATGACGTTCATGGACCAATACAAAATCCTCTCTACCCCACCACCACCACCACCACCCCGGGACACACCGCCGACCTCAGCACCGCCCCAGCAGCCGCCATTACCAGGGGTACCACCCACAGCCCCACAGTGGGTGGAAGACGAAGTCCTGAAGAGTGTACCTGCATCGTTCAAGAAACAAGCTGCCCTCGTATTACAACGGATGAAACAGAATCGTAACATGACTTGGAATGATAAAGGCGAACTCCTGGTACAGAATCAGGTGGTCCCCGGGACCCACATGACGGATTTAGTGAATGACCTGATGCGTCAACGCAGGTCGCACACAGATCCTCGAGGATGGGAGGTCTTCGCTCAAGGCTTGAAAGACATGCATGTACCACAGGAATTGGTGGGGAATCCCCAGCGCTGGGCCTTTATGCAGCGGACCCAGCAATCGCCGAGTGGCCCACTACCTTCTTGGGAAGCCGAGTGGGAACCGGAGTCACCCCCCAAAACACCACCACAACGGGCACCTTCTTTTCAGGCCTTTAAAAAACCACCCTTGATCAGGACACCCCACATCTCCAGAGCCGTGACACGTAGCAAGTCACCGCGACGAACACGACGCCGGACACAACCGCCCAAGGCCTGGAACACCTATTAAAACCAACAGCAGCAGCAGGACAGCTCAGTCGCCATGTTTTACCTCACCCTACCCAGTAACAGTTCGCTGGATGTGTTTCCTGACAACACCTTGGCCAAGTACGTCACCCAGTTACCGCAACCGTTGCATTTACCTGGACGATGGGAATGTGGCCTCGTGGATATCCAATACCCTTACTCGTGGTACAACGTGCGAGCCAATGAAGTGTGGTACGAGGTGACCTACGAAGGCAAAAACACCCGACTCACCCTCCCCGAAGGCCAATACGATACCCCCAAGGAGTTCATGGGTGGGCTGACAAGACTGTTGCATTATAAGGCTCTACGGGAGGTCACGAATGTTTCAAAACCCATCAAATCCTTTCCCTTCAAGAATCACGTGGACTTCGATTACAACGCACACAACGACAAGGCACAGATCCTCCTCACCGCCAACGTGAGTGTCGTACTGAGTCCTATCCTACAGCAAATGCTGGGTCTCGCTCACGCGACCTACACGGGTCCATCCGAGGACCATGGCCAGATCCCGATGGATATGAAGTCGGATATGTACGGACTCTACGTCTACTCGGACGTGGTCGACAACCACATCGTGGGCGAGATGACATGGGACGACCGGTGGCATTCGAACGAGGAAAAGTGGTGCTGACACTTCATTTTCGACAAGCACGTGCTCCCCACTTTGCCTAATGAAGGTCCCTTACGAATGCGATGCACGCAGCTATATGGACTATTATGCCCAACAGGCCGGGGTGGCCTTCCCGTCTTAGTGGTGCACGCATGCAACGAGGACATGGGCTGGGGAGCATACTCTTGAGCATCGTCAAAACGTTCCTGCCCTTGGTGACGCGTGGGGTGAAAGCAATCGGCAAACAAGCGGTACGCAGTGGACTGCAAGTGGCCGGTGATGTCTTGGGGGTACGGCACCCAAAGAAGCCTTGAAACGGCGGGCCAAAGAAGCGGGAGGCGTATTGGTGGCCAAAGCACAACGCACCGTAGGGAATAAAAGAGCTGCCCCACCGAGACCACGCACCAGTCGACGACCGACCCAGCGACGACGCACATCGAAGACCCGGGATATCTTTTCTTAAACATGTCCTTGATCCACGCAGAATTTGATTTGTGGACCGTGCCGCCCACACAGACCAGTGCCGAACAAGGATTATGGGTGGAGCATCGCCCGCTCTCCAGCATCAACGAAACAGGGCCCATCGAGTTCACCATCAGTAATGCGGAGACGGCCTATGTGGATTTAGCCCATACATACTTGTATGTGAAAGCCAAGGTCGTCAATGGGGATGGCTCCAGAATCATCCAAGCTGCAACGGTGGGCCCGACGAATCTCTGGCTGCACTCGATGTTTCAACAGGTGGATATTTTTCTCAGCGACAAACTCATCAGTGACTCGACCAACACGTACCCCTATCGAGCCTACATCGAGACACTGTTGTCGTATGGACGAGAGGCTAAAAAATCTCAGCTGACAGCCGCTTTATTCTACCAGGACACACCCGAGCACATGGACACCGTGGACAATGTGGGATATAACAAACGGAAGGCTTTCACTGCGAACGGTGCCTCGGAGGATCTCATGGGTCGACTACACGCAGACATGTTCATGCAAGACCGGTACCTCTTGAACAAGATCCCCATCAAAATCCGACTGATACGGGCGCCTCCGACCTTCTCCTTGATGGCCACTAACGTAGATGGGCATGCAGCTGATAATAAGATTGTTATCCAAGACGCAGTCCTGTATGTCCGAAAAGTGAAACCGAATCCAGCCGTTCAATTGGGGCACATGAAAGCCTTGGAAACAAAACCAGCCCAGTACCCTATCCGACGTGTACAAACCAAAGTGTTCTCTGTGGCTCCTGGAAAAATGAGCGCCAACAAAGAAAACCTGTTCCTGGGGGAACTACCCAAGCGATTGATCCTGGCCTGTGTGGAAAATAGCAGTTTCAGCGGAGCCTACCCAGAGAATCCGTTTGACTTTAAACATTTCGGCATCAATTTTGTGGCCCTGCATGTGGATGGACAACAGGTCCCAGCCACGGCCTTAACACCGAACTTTGGGCGCAGGAGTTTCATTCGAGCCTATCAGAGCCTGTTTACAGCCACCGGTCAAATCAACCAGGACGAAGGGAATATAATCAGTCGGGAGGACTACACGAACGGATACACGTTGTTCTGTTTCGATCTGACCCCCACCTTAGAGAACGACCATCAGCTGGCCCTGGCCAAGCAAGGCAATTTACGGTTGGAAATCCACTTTGCACGAGCCCTCGGGACCACCGTCAATGTGATCTGCTACGCCGAGTTTGACAACATCATTCAAGTGGACAAGGCGCGCAACGTCCTGTGTGACTTTTCCACCTAACATCGATACAGACCAGATAACCACCGTGCTGGAGAATGACCCAGGGACACGTATGGTCTTTCAAGGGGTGTTCGCCCGAGATATGTTCCCATTAGACCGTATGTATCCCGCTGCATACGTTCTCAACAGGAACCCGATGGATCGGCCCGGTGAACATTGGGTGGCCGTGTACTTGACAGAACAGCAGGGCGAATACTTTGACCCGTACGGCCTGCCACCCCTCCATCCCGATTTAACAGACTTCATGGATCAAGGCACAGAGACGTGGTGTTGGAACAATCAAACGTTGCAAAGCCTGACCAATAGCGTGTGCGGACAATATTGCTTGTTTTACCTGTACCATCGATGCCGGGGAAGGACCTTATCTACCATCGTACAGATGTTTGACGAGTACCCCAAGGCCGAGGACCGCGATGTACTCGTATCTGACTGGGCCGCCCATCATTACAATGTGCAAGCCCCGTTCTGGGCTTAAGTTCTCTTGTCTGCAAGAGTAACGTTTTTTAATTGTTTTATTCAACCACTGCTAAACTATTGTGTTAATATTTGGGGAAAGTGCACTGATTCTGATGTACACAGAATTGAGGTACTAAGAAAACGAGCTGCTCGGTTAATCTTAGATTGTGGTTTCGAAATTTCTACCACCGACTTATACAAGCGATTAAAGTGGCTTCCATTTAAACAGCACGTAATGTACAGCGAATGTGTCCTGGTGTACAGCAGCTTACACGGATCTGCTCCTACTTATTTAAAAGACAAGCTTATATTGTCTACAAGTAGACAAACCCGATTTACTAGATCCTATGTAAATATAGATCAATTATATGTCCCATTCTCACGAACAGATTTTTATAAGAGAGCCTTCTCTGTCTCGGGCCCAGTGGCGTGGAATTTTCTGCCATCCCGTGTCAGAAACAGTCCATCTTTGGCTGTGTTTAAACACGAATGTTTTAAATACATTTACGAGGATGTTTTTGCCAAAACATGATCCTTATTGTGTTAGAATGTGAGCTCTATTTTTTATATCCTATACACTGTTTGTTATTGTGATTGTTATAGCACTCGGCTCCCAGGCAGAGCATCGATAGATGATGGCTGACCGAGTTTTTATAAATAAAGCTTCTATTCTATTCTATTCTATTTCAATGTACAAGCCCCCTGTTCTGGGCTTAAGTTTACAAGCCCCCTGTTCTGGGCTTCAGTTCTTTCAATGCACAAGCCCCCTGTTCTGGGCTTCAGTTCTTTCAATGTACAAGCCCCCTGTTCTTGGCTTCAGTTTTCACGTGGTTGTTCTCACGTTGTTGTTGTTCACTGAATAAAAAATGAGATCCCACCAAAAAAACAACCTGTCTTGTGTGTTTCCTTTATGAGCATAGTGCATGAAGGCTATAACAGACATGTGGGGATTCGGTCAATGAATGAGAAAAGTAGCCAATCAGTGGCCTAGGGTGGGGCCAAATGTAACCCATCAATGTCCAGAAAACAATGCAAGAGCACTGCAGTAAAATAGAGAGCCAATGAAATCAGCCCAAGTACATATTTTGGTCTAGGTTACGAGCGGGCATTCCAACATTTGACGAGGAGTTACAAGTTACAAGAGCCACAGGTGGAGTGAAGTGAGAAACAAAATGAGATCTCACCAAAAAAACCTTGTCTTGTGTGTGTTTTCTATATGAGCATAATGCATGAAGGCTATAACAGACATGTGGGGATTCGGTGAAAACTGGCTTTGAACACCGTTGAGAAAGTAGCCAATCAGTGGCCTAGGATAATCCGAAATTCGCCCGCGCACTTCCGGTGATGCCGCGCACTTCCGGATAACCCGCGCGCGCGCGCTGTGGCCGGGGCGGGGCGGGCCGGGGAAAACCCGGCGCAGACCGGAAGTGACGTCATACACCTGCGCACAACCGTGATGGAAAAACCCCAGAACCAAGTCAGTACATACATACAGTCATACGAGGTCAAAATACTCGCTTCTGATTGGCTGTCAAAGGTCACGAGATGCAAATTTTTTAGGTCAATGGTAGGGAATATACGCACTCTATACTGGAGGTCAAAGGTCAATGGGAGTCAATATACGCCCTTGATAGGGGGTTTCCCCTAGTTTAGGGGTAAATTACAAGCGTTTAGTCCGTCATTCATAATCCAGCCGTCGTCCATTAGAGAATATCCGCGTCCATAATCCAAAGACCTATTCCATTTTCCACATAACAGTATTAGCACCAAATTCAAAAAGACAATCATAGTATACATAAACATAGGCTTGTTTCCTGCAAGAGAGAAGCGGTCAACAGTTTTCAATGATGCCGGCAAGACATCATGATATTCCAAAAATATCAAATCCGTATCGCTGATCAGTATTCTTAATCCATAATATTCGTTATAGAGTCGTCATCTAAAAAAGATGTATCTCAGTCACGCTTTGATTGTGACTGTTCATATGAGTACCATGAGGATCTTGAAGTACATGGGTTCATACGGCCCCTAGCCCCGGGTTAAGCGGAATTAGACACAAGTTACGAAACGTAGCGCCATAGATCTTGCACGCTACGTTCGTATTTTGCTATCAGCATGCGATATGTATCGCCAAATTTGAGAAACTTTGAGTGGAGGCGCTTGGTGGAATAGCCCTGTTTTATAAGTTTCTGCAACAATGTTTTGTGACGTTGATTAAAATCATCACATTTAACACAGGATCTAGCAAATGCTACTAAGCGAGATATGTATACGCCATATGCAGGTCCCACTGGAATATTACTATCCAGAAAGGGATAGTTTACGATGTCGAAATTGTAATCATCTCTTTTGTCATATAGTCGACGAGAGAGAATGCCCGCTTCATTTTTATAGAGATAGAGATCTAAATAAGATGTGTCTGTAGGGCTATCTGTAGTTTCCTTCAAATCCAGTGAAGGTGGATATATATCCTTCACTGCGTCATTTATATAGCGATTATCCACAGCGAGAAGATCGTCTATATAGCGTTTGGTGAATGAGAAGGAACGGGCTTTGAATGGATCGGTTTTTGAAAGCGCCTGCATATAGTCATATTCATAAGAGAACAGATACAGGTCAGCCAACAGGGGTGCACAATTAGTACCCATTGGAATACCTATATGCTGCTGATATATTGTGTTGCCAAATTTCACATAGATATTTTTAATGAGAAATTCAAGCAACTCTATAAACAAAGAAACATCCCATGAATGATATCTCTTGTATGTAGTCGAGCTAAAGAATGCTTTATGGCTTCCGACATTAATATATCTACGATCAGTTTTCTTGAACACAGATACTATTAAAGAACTTAGACGGTCAATAAGGTCCTGATGAGGGATTGTAGTATAGAGAGTCGAGAAATCCCATGTGGATACATGTCTGTACGGTATGTGACCTTTAGCATCAAGTTCTTCCGTAAGACATTTTGAGTTTTTCAATATCCACATACATTCAACGCCAGAGTTCTTAGAAATAGTGGCGCAATACCTTTCCCAAAATGCTTTTACCTCCTGAAGGGCCCTCGTCAATAGGGTTGAAAGAAGCTTGGTGGTGCAGCTTCTAGAACCAGCTATGAATCTAGCTTTGTATGGTGATTTATGCATTTTGGGAGTCCAGTATATTTTTGGTTTGTCGTTATGATTGGTTGGAAGACAAATACCTCTTTCCCTGAGAAACTTTTTGTGATTGTTAAATAAATCTTCCAGAGTAAATGCAGTTTGGGAGTAAGTAGACGTATTTGATGAAAATATGTCTACACTCAATTCTTTAACCAGCACCTGGTAATAGTAATATTTACATATGAATATTATATTATTCGGAGCTTTGTCTGCTGGGACTATGACGAATTTACTCTGGAGATTTGCTAGAACTTCTTGCGAATTGAGGTTTCTCAGAACTTGTTTTGCTTGGGGAAGAGTATTTCTGTCAATATGGCGGATTGTTTCAACGACCTTGCTCTTGGTGAGGTCCAGCCAATCAGCGAGTACTGTAGGTTCAACTTTTCTCGCTTAGACCAATCAATAACGTACTGTTCCAATGCAGACAGGACTATCTTCTGGTCGGCCTTCAGATTTATTCTTCTTGGCTCTCTATATTTAGGTCCCTTCATCAGGAGTAATTTCAGATCCTTATCAAAAAAGTCCGGGTTCCGTTTTTTTATTTTTTTCTGGAGAAACTTTTACATGTACCCACCCATGCACCCAAGCCCCGATAAGCCCGGGGACCGATATGACCCCCTTTTGGATAGGGTTGATAGGTGTTTTCCCCTAGATTAGGGATAAAGTCCGTGTTCCGCTTTTATATTTTCGGGACAAATCCTAATTTTACATACACCCACTCCAGGCAGAACCCGATCAGCCAGGGACCGATATTAGCCCTTTGGGATAGGGTTGATAGGAGTTTTTCCCTATTTTAGCGGTAAAGTCCGTGTTCCGCTTTTTATATTTTCGGGCCAAATCCTAATTTTACATACACCCACTCCAGGCAGAACCCGATAAGCCAGGGACCGATATTAGCCCTTTGGGATAGAGTTGATAGGGGTTTCCCCCTATTTTAGAGATAAAGTCCGTGTTCCGCTTTTTATATTTTCGAGACAAATCCTCATTTTACATACACCCACCCATGACTTGCAAAATCCTTCCGTAGGGACCCCAAGTCCCCGACTCAAATGAATGGACGGCATACAAGTCCGTACATGCACTCCTAATCACGTGACCGCCGCATGATGGAAAAAACCCAGAACCATGTCAGTACATCCCATACAGTCATACCCAGGTCACGCCCGATTCACGCAGACCGGAAGTGACGTCATACACCTGCGCACTCCCCGTGATGGAAAAAAAACAGACACAAGTCAATACATGCATTCCATACAGTCAGACACACCCTCAGCCCTCTATATACTCATGGACATGCCTTGATCTCGGGGAGCCAGGTGTTCGGCACGTGAGCTCACTCACGCAGGCGCCAGACCAGGTGTTCACCGCAACATTGTAGCGAACGTGCAACAATGTTGCGATTCGGGGAGCCAGGTGTTCGGCACGTGACAACCCCAAGCAGACGACAACGAAATTCTGGTGGGAAAAATCCCACAGACAGGTCAGTACATGGCCTATCATGTTCCCACGGACCTCACCT